>JAJMIC010000007.1:572546-679973 GCA_030583385.1 Spencermartinsiella ligniputridi | reverse complement strand
AGTACTATAAAACATCTAGTTTGGATTCAAGGGGACATCAAGTCTGGATATCGACAGAGGAGCACAACTACAATCTAATAATACTGTCAAGTTCTCTTCATCCAATTCGAAGTCATATTACCATTCCAAAACTGGTACATTATATCTTGCTCTGCTCGATTTAGATTCCCAGCTTTTTAATCACCTACACAAAAGTAAAAACTTTCGCTCTCTATACACTTGTGTGTGATCAACACACCCTACGCATTCACGTTATTTAAATTTTTAAGCGAACTCCCCGTCTTTACAAAGAGAACACTTTACTGTCCACCCTTGGGAGCCTCCTTGTAAGAGATACAAGCCTCCTCACCCATGGCAGCAATGATGGTGACCAAAAGATCCTTTCCTTCATCAAACTCAGCCTGCAATTTGTCACCCAATTCACCCTCGGGGCACTTGACGTCATCCTTGGTGGTTCCGTCCTGGGTCATCAAGTTCAAGAATCCATCATCAATGTCGATAAGCTGGAATTCAGTTCGGGACACGTTGGGGACCTCCATGTTGTGGGTGGAAGGAGACAAATCTTCAAGTTTCTTTCCAGTGAAGATATCAATGGCAACCAAGTGGACCTTGGCGTGGCCGTGCTTTCCGGTCTTGGAAGTAGACATATCCACAATCTTGCAAGGTCGACCTTTGATGACCACATGTCCGTTCTTTCGCAAAGCAGAACATTGCATGGGGAAGGTCAAAGACGCACCGGCGTTGGCGGTGTCGAAGTTATGCTGGTTAGAATATTTCGTTGAACAACAACAGCTACGAATAATTTATTGGAAAAAAGTTAATGATTCGTTGTGGTATACGTACCTCTTCGTCAGACATTTTTAGATTCGATAAGTTTCAAAAGAAAGGGGTTGTGTGTTTAAAAAAATTTAAAATAAAAGTCCAAGTACAAAATCAATGTTCTTGGGCCGGGGAATATTTTTTCAAACTAAGAAAATGGAGAGAAGGATGACAGAAATCGGTAAATTTTTTTATATATTGACAACTGGAAAAGGGTTTGGCAAAGCGTAGATTTGAGAATGGAAATTTCATACGGCTGGGTTCAAAACACAATGCGGCGCCGCAAAATATTTCACTTTAGACGCAGCGATTGGCATAGCGTGTGCATGTGGGATCTGCAGTAAAACTACAGTAAGAAGATATCCTCCAATGAAATGGAACCTAATTACAATACGATGCACCATGGTATATCATTAATGGAGAGGACGTAGACACCAGTGTAGGCAGTAGATATCTATGTGGTCAAATAGTTATCAGATCAAATAGTTATCAAGATCAAATAGTTTATTATCAATGGCAGATCATGAAGCTGACAATACCTAGCTACAGTGATATACCTCACCGTACGTCAAGACCATCGCATATCACACTTTAATAGCTATTTGACTAAGGAACTTCGCCTTGCTGGCAATAACAGCACGACTAGTACGCAGGCTTTGCTTCGAGCTGACTGACCCGTTCGACACAGTAGACTTCCTTGGTCTGTCTGATCTCCGCGAACTCACGGCTTTTTCCGACAACTTCTCTGACAAATTGATTCGCTTCTTCCACCCTCGGCTGCTTTCATCTTTTATACTTCTCTGCACTCTTATTTTTTGCTCGTCAGCTAGTATCAAGCTGTCCATGCTTCTAAATCGTACGAGTTTGCGAGGCGCTGCCACAGATTCTGATGAGACCGGCGGCGACTTACCAAAACTGCTAACGTCTTCAAACTTATCAGCCGTCATTGGCGTCACACACGACTTCACTTTCCTGTGGCTGCTGTGAAAACTTTGATCCCTTTTAGCTTCACACAGCATGTCCCAGCATATCCGATGGGCATCTGGGATTGGAGTACTGTGACTTCGCTTGTGGCCAAAACCATAAGCGCCGTTGTTATCCTTCAAACGTGACCTAGTTCCTTTCAGGAGCTTCGAGGCTAGCTCAATGGATGTCACCGTCATGGCCTCCTCTTTTAATTTTGAAAACCGTGGAGTAAATGGCAGTTCCTCATGTGATGAGACATGCTTCAAGTCTTCGAAAAGGGTGTGCCCGTACTTTTTGGATCTCTCATGTCCTAGACTCGAGTTTCGAGGACTAAACGGAAAAATCTTCAAAGTATCACACGGGTTTTTCCCAGTGTACAACATGATCTGATCCAGCCATTGCTGCCGGTCTGATACTGAACCAAAGAGCAGAACCAGTGAGTCAACCTTGTCCGGCGGTAGTGCAAGTACAGGCAGTAGACTTATTCGACCGGGAGTAGTTGACGAGGCTAACTCTTTCGGCTGACTTGGCTGACTTGACGGCACTTTTTTATGGATTTTGGGAATTTCGAGCCCGAACAGTGTGAAAGATTTCTTCATCAACAGCGGTGGACGGCTCTCACATGCCAGTATTAAAGCATATTTAAATTCTGAGTACTTGGCCAGACCAAACTCATGGGTTATTATAGTCCAAGGTCGTTCAAACGGATAGAACAGTCTTGGTTCTTTCTCTTTTCCACGACCTAAATGGATCCCATTGGCATTCAGCTGTACCAAACAAGTCGACATAGGCTGCTGTGATGTTGAGCGACAGTATTTGCCAGACAATTTCATAGACAGGTCATGGTGAACGAGCTCAAGGGGGGCAGTGATTAATGATTCCTGTATGATCATGATAACGTATAGAGTGAGTGACCCGCGTTAAGCTCGAACTCCAATCAACTAGATTGTTGTCTACATCCTACCACCTATATAAAGGGCTGCATTTTTATTGGTTTTAAAACTGGTTTCTCTGGGCAGTATATATTGCTACAAAGCACTCCTACGATCACTTGGCCAACAGGATGTCTTAAGAAAATCAGTTTAAAGTTTGTTGAGCTGTGAGACATTGGCAGATATAGTTATATATATTAGTTTATACTAATTGATCCGACCAGCACCTCGAATATTGCTGAACATTACACTACATTTGATGTACATTACAGTGATGATACAGATAGTGCCAATCGACCCAGTTCTAGAAGTAGGTGCATGACCTGGCTACAACAGAGTTTCTTGATTGAGCATGGCAGGTGTCATAAAACTGGTATTTTACTGCACTGTAATGCAGTAAATCATTGATGCATACGTGTATTAATTCAGTGTGCGGTTCAATAAAATCTGTTAGGAAGTCTTAATCTCGAATGCTACATAATAATAATGATGCCACCCAACAGCCCACGGCTCGACGATCGAAGTTAGTTCGAATCCAACTTTCTTTTACCAACCACTTTATATAACTATTCATGATACTTGAAACATTAACTGTTTTTGTTCAGTAATTTGTTCTTATTTCCTTGTTTGTTGACCCCATGCCGTGGTTAATAGCACCAGCACCTGCACCCCAGACTCTTAGTTGGCCTTTCTCCGACATTTCTCCGGTTTCGCACATCGCTGTAACGTTCCCCACATTAACCCACTCGGAGATGGCCGCCGCCATATGAATTTGTTGACCTTGGGGGATCATTCCGTTGTTGGCCGTCGGCTCTTTCGTATTGCTGATCTGATTGTCCTTGCCAGGCAGGCTCCCAGGAGTATGATTACCACTGCTCCAATAACAGCAATGAGGACCATATATGAGGACAATAAGTGAGTGAATGAACTCAGTGTAATATTCTGCTAAATTATAATTACATGTATATACTTACATTTATATGTATTTTCCACTAGATGAATCCAATATCATATACTTGTACTATGGTTGATTTTACATATGTACAATTTGTTTGACCATATCATGATTTCTTCTGCTGCTGCTACAGCTACTGCTACAGCTATGAGTACTCCAGACCCCCGCTTATGGTATGCTGCGATTAGGTGCGTATCCAGCCAATAACGGTTGACCTTTTCCAGCATTTCAGTCTACGTCAGTATACCAACAACGCGGGGAACCACTTCCCCTTTTCCCTTGCAAACTGAACCCTGGCGGCTGTTTCTAACGGTTCTTGGGTACATGATTTCCCAGGGTAACCGCGGTTCGAACGCCATGTTTGGCATGTAACTACGAACCCCAACCACACGACGGGGTCGTATAATATCGTTAGTGTGGGTTTTTTTTTATATATAAAAAGAGGGCCAAGTAAAAGGAGCGGGGGAAGATTTACGGGTCAACAAATTTATAGGTTACAAGAGGACGTTTTAGTTTCACGGTTAGTTTTGCTATTATTCGTGAAACCATTTTGCATCTTTATCTTTATCCTCTATATACAGTATATTTCTCTTTGTATCCTCTTTCCTTAAAGGCTAAGCCGTGCCGGAGCGTCACCTGTCACGTTTGTACCGTTATCTTAGACTGATAACATCCTATTAGATAACGAGTTCGCCTCAAGTGCACCCAACCAAAATCAGGGGCCTACTCCGAACAAAAATACATACAGAATTAAATAAAAAAACCTGCAAAAGGGAAAGTGACGAAGAAAGTGACCGATTTTATTAAATTATTGATTTAAAGAAAAAACATTGGATTTTTCCTCGTTATTACTACTTATAACTGCCTGACCGAACCACTGTACGGCTTTTTCCATACAGTAAACTATTACGAAAAATAGTCATCGATAACGAAATTAAAAGATAACCAAGATCAGGAAGAAGGAGCAGCTTTCAAAGCACAAAACCTCAAAACCTCACAACCACCACAACCACGACACATTTATTCCTTTCACCATGAGCCACCCCATCCAGCAGAGAAAACCAATCTCAAACCTGTCGACACAACTGGCTTCTGTCCATCTCAGTGATGACCACCCTATGCAGTATCAGGTGCCTTATCCTGCTGGGCCTACCAGCAATGGCAGACACGATATTCAGATAGACCGGATCGCAGAATACAGAAAGAACCCGCCAAGTTGCGGGATTAGTCTTTTTTCGCACCGTTCAGCCCCCAACGGGTTCAAGGTCGCCGTAGTTCTTTGCGAACTCGGCATAAAATTCAAAACCTTTTACTTGGACTTCAAGCGGAATGAACAGCGGTCGCCGTATTATGTCGCGATCAATCCAAATGCCCGAATCCCAGCTATTATCGACCACGATAACGGAGATCACTCGATCTGGGAGTCTGGAGCTATACTCATCTACCTCTGCCAGAAATCCGGGCCCGACTGCCCGCTATGGTCCGAGGACTACGTTGAACAGAGCCAGATCACTAGTTGGCTGTTTTTCCAAGCGTCTGGCCATGCGCCCATGGTGGGCCAAGCTCTCCATTTCCAGTACTTCCACCCGGAAATGATTAACTCAGCAATAGAGCGATACATCAGTGAAGTGCGACGGATTTACAGCGTGGTAGAGATGCGACTAGCAGAAAAACGAGAACAGCTGATAATGGAAATGGACGACGAATCCTTTTCGTTGGGTACATCTGCTCTCAGTGAGTCAAAGTACTTCGATGAGCCCGTCTGGCTGGTCGGCAACAGAATCACCATTGCTGATTTGTCGTTTGTGACCTGGAACCATGTCGTTGACCGAATAGGAATCAACCTGAAGAACGAGTTTCCCGAGGTTTACAAATGGACTAAAGCTATGATGGAACGACCAGCCGTGATCCGAGCATTATCTGGATTGGAGAGTAACTAAACCTCACTACGTTTTTAAATGTAGTCTCTTACGTCTACAAAAGGACTGTAGGTGTGATGCTAAGTAGCCATTACTGCCAAAGCTACTACTAATACCAGCTTGCCAGCCAGCTACTAAATGAATAACGACCTCATTAGAATCTACTGAAAGAAAAAAAAGTGCATCGAGCGCTGGCTCAATTTATGTCTAAATATTTTTATTTATTGAGGAGTTTTTAAATGGAGTCGGTGTGTATATATGGGAGCCTATTTAAAGTATAAATGAACTCAGTCATAAATTATTGAACATAACGAAACAGAATAAATAAAATCAACAGAAGTATACATATAGATTATACTGCTGTGTCGCTTGTAGTATACTCTGTAAAGTAAAAACCCTGTAAACCCCAGTTCTGTGTGGCTGCTGCATCGACTAGCCCCGAGCTTCGCTCCCAGCTACCTCGGATCCAAATGATCGCCAGTCAACCTACCACTCTGGTCCACATCGGACATATTCCATGCCGAACTCAGCATATATTGAACTTAATTACATATCTTATCCTTCCAACTCAATTGCTACTGAAACTTAATTTTTTCTCGCAATGTCTGTACCCTTGGAAAGTAAACTGGTCGCCCCAAACGGGCTTGAAATAAACCAGCCCTTGGGTCTTTTCGTCAACAACGAATTCATTCACCCCAAGTCAAAAGAGACCCTGGAGGTCGTGGACCCTGCCACCGGTAAACACATCACCGATGTCTATAGTGCTGGTGAGGAGGATGTTGATCATGCTGTCAAGTGCGCACGAACTGCGTTTAAGAAAGTTTGGAAGCACAAAAGCGGAGACGAGCGGGGTGCACTGCTGTTCAAACTAGCCTCTCTGATCGAGCGAGATATCGACATCATTGCGACCATTGAATCATGGGATTCAGGAAAGGTCTACAAGTACGAGAGTTACCCGAACATCCAGTTGGCCGCCAAGACGTACCGATACTATGCTGGTTGGGCCGACAAAACTGGCGGCAGAACTATCGACGTCGGGCCCAACAAGTTTGCCTACACTCTTCATGAACCACATGGAGTGTGTGGACAGATCATTCCCTGGAACTATCCATTTTTGATGGCCACCTGGAAGATTGCTCCTGCTATTGCTGCAGGAAATGTAATCATCTTGAAATTGGCCGAAAACACTCCTCTTTCGATGTTGTATTTGGGCAAACTGGTGGTTGAAGCCGGCTTCCCTCCTGGTGTCATCAACATCTTCACTGGACTTGGCAAGACCGCCGGTGCTGCTCTGGCTGCTCATACTGATGTCGACAAGATTGCTTTCACCGGCTCCACTGCCACTGGTAAGACCATTATGAAGCTGGCGGCTAACAATCTCAAGAACATCACTCTGGAGTGCGGCGGAAAGTCTCCCATGCTTATCTTTGAGGACGCTGACATTGAAAAAGCTGCCAGGTACGCACACGGGGCTCTGATGAGTAACCAGGGCCAAATCTGTACCGCTATGTCGCGATTCTTGGTTCATGAGTCCGTATACGAGAAGTTTTTGGACTTGTTTAAACAGAATGTCCAGAAGATTTCTAAAGTCGGTCATCCTTTTGAGAAAGACAGCTACCAGGGCCCTCAAGTCAGTGACGTTCAACATAAGAAAGTTCTTGACTACATCACCGCTGGAAGCAAAGAAGGTGGTCGACTTATCATTGGTGGAAAGACTCCTGGAGATCTGTCCCCCGGCTTTTTCATCGAGCCTACTATCTTCGCTGACGTTACCGATGACATGACCATCATGAAGGAGGAGATTTTCGGCCCTGTTGCTTCGGTCACCAAATTCTCAACTGAAGAGGAAGCCCTTGAGCGAGCCAACAACACCAGCTACGGCTTGGGTGCGTCTGTGTTTACTCGAGATCTGACTCGAGCTCATCGGGTGGCTAAAGAGCTTGAGAGTGGTCAGGTTTGGATCAACAGTGGCAATGATTCCGACTACCGAATTCCCTTTGGTGGTTACAAGTCTTCTGGTATTGGCCGAGAACTCGGAGAGTATGGCCTGGACACATACACTCAGACCAAAGCCGTCCATGTCAACATGAAGTTGTAGGTATAAGATTGTACTACCTGCAGTTCAACTGCACAGCTCCAAGTATAGCAGCAATACAACTTGAAGTAGCTAGATATTTAAATTGAATAGCTGAAAAAAATTAAGTAAGGTTACTAAAACTATAAGTTTCTGCTAAGAGTATCGGTGAAGTGGCTAAGCTAAAACGAGGTATGCAAATAATATAATAAACTATGATAAAGTAGTAACGTCCAGTAAAAACACACATTGATCTTAACGAATGCTGGGGAAACAAAGATCCGGAAAATATCTGGCGATTGCACAAAAACTAAGAATGTGCAATGATAAGCTTGGCAACCGGAAATCCCCGTACATCGCCAAGAATACACCTATAGTGCGCGCAGTGTTCGAGAGCCTTAGATGTACGTGTAGGGTCAGAGATAGAAGCGGACGTTCTAATGGAATCCACTGTCTGACTTAGAGCTGTGCTCCAAAGTGAGTTGCTGTACTGCGCGTTGAATAATCCGTACTGCGCAACTTGGCCACAGAAGCTTCTAAACTCGCGTACCTGTAACCAGGAGGCCAAACAACCACAGGACTAGCACCCAGTTCAGGACCCGTAGTTCCTTTTCACGTGTATCTCTGCCTCATCAAGTCCAAGTCTAATGCCACCTCCTCACTTCTCAAACCATTCAACCCCTTGACACTCCTGGTGCTTCGAGCAGCTGATGCAGATGCTGCAGTCACCGGAGTCGCACTCTCATTGCCTGAGTACGTTGTCAAATCAATATCTGACCAGAAAAACTTCAGGTCCTCCTCAAAGTCCTTGTCCCTTGGAAGACGCAACCTGTTATGTTCAAATGCACTGTTCATGGCAGACTCAGACCCTGAGCCCGTGTTGTAGTTTGTTGCATAGGACGAGGTGACTTCTCTTCTTCTCAGTTTCGGTCTATGTCCACTACCTCCCAATGCACCAGCAGCACCTCGCTTTGACCCGGTAGTACTCTTCAGTTCGGCCGCACTGTCGGCAGCAATGTCAAACGAAGACGACGCACCGGACCGCAAGTCACCATTGTTGACATGGCTTTCAAGCTTTTGTTCAAACTTGTCTAGAATGATCTTGGTAGCTTGCTGAAACTGGGTATCAACCATTGCTAGTCTCTGTTGGTGTTCAGCGTGAGCCTGATTCAATAGATATTTCTCAAAAGTGTTAAGGCGCACCAGCTCTTCATCTCTGGATTCCTCAATATCAACCAACTCTTCCAGGAATCCTGGTTCGTCACCTCTTATAAGCGCTTGCAGCTTTGTGTTCAGCACTTGAATCTGTTGCTGATATATGGATTTTCTTTTCTTTGCGAAATCCCGGTTCAATGCCCTATATCGTTGCCATACATTACGGCGATGCTTAGGGTCAATCACTACAGACCGAACTCCGCGGTTGGCAGATGATGTAGGTCCGTTCAAAGCTGCGACTCGGTGTTCCTGTACTCGGGCCATGGCAATGCTAACTCTGGAGAATGTGTGTATGTGTATATGTGTATTTGAAAATTCTTTGTGCCGTGAGGAGGCTGATGAAAGAGGCAGGTGTCCCTTTTAATTTCCTGGCGAGTATTGTCGTCTAATGGTGGATGTTGCCAAAAGGATGCCGCCGGCAAAATCTCTTTTGATGGAAGGTTTGGATATGTCGATGGTCTCAAATTGAGCACAAGATTCGGTTGAATTTGGCAGAGTTTAAGCCACAGGGCAGGTCCAAAAGAAACGGTGGAAAGCTTTGTCGATCGGACGATCGTGTAGATCGGTGCATGGTGGGGTGAGCGATACCACGGGGCACGAAGAAGAGGGGTATGGAAGGACAAGGCTGTGAAAGTCTAGGTTGAAGAAGATATAAAAGTGACTGTGACAGATACTTTGAATAGGATGTCGATAATATTTGATTGATGACAGGTTTTTTAATTTCGAGAGTGTCTTTCTGCCGTTGCTTTTTGGGTTGATTGATAGTCGTCTCATTTGAAAAATATGTGACGTACGGGTTTCATGTGCGTATCCGGTTGAGGGTTAAGTACGGAATGTACAGAGAATAGCTGGGTACAAGTGGTTGTATTTTGCCAAATATGCAAACCAGAAGATGTGATTTACTACTAGTTGTGGTGAGCTTTTACGCGTAGTTTATTGAATGATTATACATAAAACAGTACATTTGTTGTCAACACTTCAGCTGGGACAGAACGGACTATTCTCCAGGTCTTTGATATGCAATCATTACGCTACATGTAAATTTCAGTTCATCTTTTTGTCATTTGATACGTGAGCTGAGAATTACCACTGTACCGTTAGTTTCCTGCTTTCTACACCAACACCCTGCAACTATAGGATTGGCGAGTTTCTTCCCACCTTACGGATGTCAGCATGTACAATGCAGGGCTCATGCAAAGCACATGCAAGGAGTAACTGATTATCTAATCAGGATAGCTTCGAAAGATTATGAATTTACGAGACCATTGATTGGACCAGAAATTGAATTTAGAAATGGTTAGAATATATGCACAAGTTGTATATTACAAACACGTTTTGTATTCCATCATATCCGTCCTAAGTTATTTGACTAACATGAAACTGGACAGTTGTTAGTTAGCCTAGTTATACTTCTCCAATCAGTCTAAGCATACTCAGGTCACACCGTATCAACCGTGATTGAAAATCGCCAGCTCACTACTCAACTATTCACTACTAAACTACCCACTGCTCAATTACTTATTAACAATCGATCAGATTCCCCACCGGACTTTCCTCTCGCTTTCATTTTATCCCTCGGACCATGCATGACTCAAACCATGTGCACGTGACTTTACCACTTTGACTCTTACATGACATTTTCCGACGATCCTGAAATCTTTGAGATCCCAAAGTTCCTATCAACTCTGGGTATTTGGAGGCCAGACACTACTACGGAGATTCTATTCCGCTGGACGCTATCATAAGTGAGGAAGTTACTACTCATAAAATTTTGATCGACTTTACCCACCAAATTTCCAGCTTTTCACCCAAAACTTTGGATTTTAAATTTCTTGGAACTTCGACACTGAGTCCGTCACAATGCCATTAGAGTGCCAACCTTCTTTGGACGTTCTCCGAGAAACCATCTCTAAAGATGGCAAAGAACCCAACCCCATCAACACATACCCTGTTTTCTCCTACATGATAGCAGATACGTTGACTCCCAATGTGGCTTACCTGAAACTTGCCCGGCCGGGAGCTCCGGACTCAAAGCCTTCATTTCTGTTTGAGTCGGCTCATGGCGGCGAGAAATTAGATAGATATTCGTTCATTGGAGTGAATCCTCGAAAAATAATAAAAACCGGCAACGGGTTTGGCCCCGACGTCGACCCGCTCAAATCCCTTCAGGATGAACTGAGCTCGTACCGCCAGGACAAGCTGACGGCGGAGATAGGCAATCTGAGCGGAGGAGCAGTTGGCTATGTTTCCTATGACTGTATTAAATACTTTGAACCTACTACTAAGCGGGAACTTAAAGACGCATTGGGATTGCCTGAAGCAGCGTTTATGCTGTTTGATACAGTTGTTGCTTTTGACAATGTGTTCCAGCGAATTCAAATCATTCACAACGTTCACGTCCCTGACTCTGTGGAGAGGGAAAAATTCGATCTGACTGCTGCTTACGCTCAGGCTGAAAGGATTATTGCCAACATTAAAGAAGTCTTGAACTCCCCAGTGGTTTATCAGCCGCCGCAGCCAAAAGTCACTGTCAATGATGAATTCGTGTCTAACATTGGACAGGACGGTTATGAAAACCACGTCAAAGCGTTGAAAGAGCACATTTTCAAAGGTGACATATTCCAAGCTGTCCCCTCTCAGCGTGTCGCCCACAAAACCGACCTGCACCCTTTCAATATTTACCGACACTTGAGGACCGTAAACCCGTCGCCATACTTATTTTACGTTGATTTCTTGGATTTCCAGATTGTAGGCGCCTCTCCAGAGTTGCTTGTCAAACTGGAAAAGGGAAGAGTTATTACTCACCCTATTGCCGGTACCATCAAACGAGGAAAGTCAATTGAAGAAGACGATGCTTTGGCTGCCGAATTACTATCGTCCGCCAAGGATCGAGCAGAGCACATCATGCTGGTCGATCTGGCTAGAAATGATGTCAGCCGAGTCTGCGATCCTGCAACTACCAACGTCGACCGTCTGTTAACCGTGGAGCGGTTCTCTCATGTCATGCATTTAGTATCTCAAGTATCGGGTGTGCTGCGAGAAGGAAAGACTAGATTTGATGCTTTTAGATCGATCTTCCCCGCTGGAACGGTATCGGGAGCTCCAAAGGTTAAGGCAATGCAACTTATCAGCGAACTAGAAAAGGAGCGACGGGGGGTCTATGCTGGTGCGGTTGGACACTGGGGATATGGTGATGATCAAATGAACACTTGTATTGCCCTGAGAACCATGCTGGTCAAAGATGGAGTCGCATACCTTCAAGCTGGAGGAGGAATTGTCTATGACTCAGATCCCTATGACGAGTACATCGAAACTGTGAATAAGATGAAGAGTAACAGTGCCACACTCACCCAGGCCGAAAGAGCGTGGGCGACCAGCTCATAGTGTTACTCACAGTATAACTGTTGTTTGGACAATTTGGAAGAAGTTGAAAAAGTCGTACGCAACTGCCTGCCAAGTTATACTAGCTATTTGTATTGTCTATCACTACCTAATATCATGCTAAATGCTAAGATTGTATTCTTTGTAATTCGTTAACGAAGTTCTCTCCCCAGTAAGCCGATGTATATTTTGAAATATACTTAAATAGTTTGAGATGATTTGCGTCTCTCTTCTCTTCTGGCAGAGTAAGAGCCTCGAAAATGGCGTTGGAGAGATCCTCTGTGTTCCAGGGATTCACGATTAGACTGCCGTTGAGAGACTGAGCTGCACCAGTGAATTCCGAGAGGATCAAAGAACCCTTCTTTTCCTGCTGGCAGGCGACATATTCGTATGAGACGAGATTCATACCGTCTCGGGTGCTGCTCACCAGACATGCGTCGCTGATGGCATAGAGCGAAATGAGTTCCTCAAAGTCAATTGATTTGTGGAGGAAATGGATAGGGGTAAACTCAACTGTACCGAATCGACCGTTGATTCGACCAACCAGTTCATTGACTACTGCTCGTAGGTTCTGGTACTCTTCGACATCACCTCGAGACGGGACAGCGACTTGGACCAGGACCAACTTGCCAATCCACTCTGGGTGCTCAGTCAAGAAAATCTCAAATGCATGGAGTTTTTGAGGGACACCTTTGATATAGTCAAGACGATCGACTCCAACTATTATCTTGGTACCTTCAAACTTCTTTCGGAGCGCTTTCATCCGGTCAATGACTTTTGGTCGTGTAAGGCCCTGAACGAATTTCTCAGTGTCAATTCCTATAGGAAAGGCTCCGACAAGAACCATGCGGCCATCAAATTCGACTCCATTGGGCGAGGGAGTCAATCTTAGAATTCGGGCCACTGACGACAAAAAATGTCTAGCATAGTCATAGGTGTGGAACCCAATCAGGTCGCATTGTAGGACACCCAGTAAAACTTCTCGTCTGACAGGCAGAACCCGATAAATTTCACTACTGGGGAACGGTGTGTGGAGGAAGAAACCCAGCTTTATCCGCTTGGATCGGCCAATCTCTTCTCTAAGCATAGCGGGAAGTAGCATTAAATGGTAGTCGTGGACCCATACCACGTCACCATCTTCTACTACTCTTGCAACGGCTTTTGCAAACAATCGGTTCGCCTCTGTATAGGCCTCCCACGCCACCTCGTCGAAGTTCATCTCACCTGGGTGATAATGGAACAATGGCCATAGAATGGAGTTGGAGAACCCGTTGTAGTGCAAATCAGCCAGATCCTCACTTAAAAACACAGGAACACACTTGAACTGTTTCTCCAAATCAGCAGCAACTCTGTCTTTCTCATTGTCAGGCACTTCCACCCCAGGCCATCCAAACCAACGGAAGTTACTGTTCTTTTGGAGCCCAGACAATGCCGTCACCAGGCCGCCAGAAGACATGGAATACTGGTATTGACCATCTTCTGTTCTCTTGACTGTGACAGGCAGACGATTGGATATTGCCAAAATGTTTCCCTGGGTCATAGTAACAAAGTTCGCACAACCCTTGGTTCTGATTTAAGCGTATATAAGGTGATTTGACGAATGTGACAGAAACAACGTGCTGATCGTCATAAATTATAATGGGCCATCATCACCGAATGCATACAGTAAAGGCAGGATAACCAAGAGTTACATGTATAACAGGTAATAAAACACAACCAAAACCAAAAAAAATAATAATAACATATAATTTCATGACATCATGGGTGTTGCAAAAATACAACAGTTGGAGTGTGATAGGGGGGCGAGCATAGAATTTCCAGCCAATGTCAAAAACGTAGAACGCGCAATTGAACTAGTAGGTGGAACTAACGCGATTGTTAAAGCTATTGATAGCCGCGGAGAATCAGTGTTGGAGTTGAGGTACCGGCCAAATGACCCGTTTGAGCATCCAGTCAGTTCGCGTCTTGCCAAACACCACAATCTGCTGCTGAAAGTTACAGTCCCCAAAAAGTGTTTGGAGAGAGCTGATGGAAACGTACAAAGAGCGATCCAGCTGAGCAAAGGGAAATACAAAGTAGAGCCTGAACGAATATTGGAATGGAATTTCCGATTTCGTGAATTGAGCGATTTCCAGTATTCCACCAAAAGCTCGCCGTTTGTGCAGAAAATGAAAAATACTATTTATACGGGCCAGTTGGGAAACATCAAGAAATTGGCCTTGGAGGGTGTCAAGCCGCTGGATCAAGACCAGTTGGACATAATTCCTCCCCCGCGATTCTCGCAGATCGTGTTCCCATTCCCCTATGCATATAGGCAGAACCCTGCTGTGGCTGTGATTGACGATGGGTCAGGCAATGCGAAGCTCATTAACCTGACGGCCGCACAAAAGCTGGACTCTGTGATCATTGCGTGGGATGAGCCGGTCCCACATGGTCCCCGGAAGAGTCTGGCCGATCCAGAGCGTGAAGTCAAAGTGGGAGTCGATGAGTTGACTGTGTTGTTTGACCAAAGACCTTGCTGGACTAGAAAGGGTTTGGAGAGTAAACTGTCGCAAACAGCAATCAATTCTCTAAAGTATTCCCTGCCATATCTCGCCTTCACCTATCGAAGTGGACCTTGGCGGGGGGTCTATATCAAGTACGGCATTGATCCAACGTCTTCAAAGGAATATGCGCAGTACCAGACTGAACATTATAGGATATTCACTCGAGAAGAGGAACGAAAGATGAAACAAGCGTTTAAAACTGAAGATGAAGAGCGTCCTCCTCATATCCCGGTCCCGGGCATGTATGAGTTTGATGGTGTGCACATGCCGGATTCAAGGACTTTGCAGCTGTGCGATGTTACCGACAAGACTCTGGTTGGGCTTATTAAAACAGCCCAGTTGAATGACTCGATAGATTCCAATAATGGGTGGTACAAGAGCGATAGTATGGCAAAGATTCGGAAAGTCCTACGAGCAAAGTTGATGGCAGTGAAAGAAGATAGAGTCTTGGATGAGGACGAGGTGCAGGAGTTGCTATCGGACGTGAAGAGTAGTCGAGCTAGTGTCGCAGCGAGTAGGAAAACAGTAGCAAAAGACGCAGATGGAGATGTTTCGCTCCGAGAGGCGGAGGAGAACGGAGAGGAGAATGAGGAAGAGCAAGAGGATGAAGAAGACGAAGGCGAGGAGGAAGATGAGCTTGAAGAAGATGACGATAACCGAGACGAAAACGGAGACGAAGATGAGGAGATGGTAGATGGTGGAGAAACATACGGCAAAGAAGCATTGTTGCTGGACAAACTTACAAAAGGAAATCCTGAGCATCGGAAGAGATTGGTAGATCTGTTTGAGTTCGTGAAGCAGCAAGATTCTTTCAAGTGATGGTTGTCACAATGTATTATTTATTGTAGGGAAGGTCCCTATGTGTAATTTAGTGTATATACAGATATACGATGTAATACGATCCGTCGGTTGTAACTCGACTATTGAGGAGAAACGAGGTTATATTTGGTGGTACAAAGTATTGAAAACCGAGACAATTAATGAGCGGAATTTCAAAGTTGCTAGCCATCTAGTATACCATGGTCAACTCTTAACTACATGCTCCTCACAGAACCTTATTGTATCTCCACTCACCTATACACTCAACCGGGTAACCGCATGCACATTTTATCGATACTGAAATTTGACTTCATCTCAAACAGGAGCCCTATTCTCATTCATTTTACACACTCCTATTCATGCTGAAATCATTACAGAGCAGACCTTTGGTCTCGTCACCTGTCATAAAACATGTGAGCCTTGGCTCCGTACGACATGGATGGGCCGCTCCTGGAGGAAAATCAGTCCTGGGCCAAGAGCCAGCCAAGAAGAAACTCACAGTAGGAAAGACTCGACCAGCTATTTATTTCAAGTTTGATTGTCGAGTAGAACTTTCTGATGGCTCTACTGTCGTGCGACGAACACAATTTCCAAGGAATGAATGGCGATATCTCGCAGATCATAGGAACAATCCAGTATGGAACCCTTCGCGACCAAATCTCAAGGCTATAGAAGCGGATGCTACTGGAAAGATGGCCAAATTCCAGAGGAAATTCGAGTATTTTGATGTTAGTGAAAAGGATGAAAAGAAGGGAGAAGTCAAGAAGAAGGACGAGAGTGCGAAAGACGACGATTTCATGGACTTGCTGGGCCAGAATTACGTTCCAGTTCAATCTGGAGGTCGACTTGCTACGAAGAAGCGGGGAAAGAAGAAGTAGACATAACATACGGTACAAAGTATTAGAGGCAAGGTACCACAAAGAAAACGTGTAAATAGTGCATTGTAATATTATTATAAAGAATTTTTGTCAGCTGAGGTGGAGTGCTGCGACATGACGTAGCGAAGTAGGCCAACAGCTAAAGAAGTAGATACCACAGAAACTGGGAGTAGAAAGTGGATTATTTGTCTTTCCAGTTCCTTCATCTCCGCAATCTCTTCGCATTTTCATCTCTTACCTACTTCGTTTCCGCACTCAGTATCAAATCAGCCCTTGCCCTAATCATGATATATAAGTTCTTGAGATGTTAATCATCTTAATTAATTAACATTTATTTAGAAAAACTTCGCTGACATGGGAAGTATATTTATTCCCCATCTTCGCTCTGGATGGCACGTAGACCAGGCCATCTTGTCTGAAGAAGACCGTCTAGTAGTCATAAGATTTGGTCGAGACTACGATCCTGAATGCATGCGTATGGATGAAATATTATATAGTGTAGCAGAAAAAGTTAGGAATTTTGCAGCTATATACGTCTGCGATATTGATGAGGTGCCAGATTTCAATAACACGTATGAATTATTCGATCCAGTCACTGTAATGTTTTTCTATCGTAATAAACGAATGTTGTGTGATTTCGGCACCGGTAACAATAATAAACTGAATTGGGTTTTGGAGGATAAGCAGGAAATGATTGACATATTGGAGACGATATATCGAGGAGCAGTCAAGGGTAAAGGTTTGGTTGTCAGTCCAAAGGGTAAGTTGAATGAAAGTCGTTGTGTGGTGATACTAACAAGATTATTCCACAAAGCATAAGTACTAGGTACTCAAAATAATTTATAGCATCTATAGACCCCGATTATACATAGAACGAGTTTCACAGACAGTGTAGTATGGTCAATTGGTAGGATGGTAGACCACAGGTATGTGAAATATGAAAATGCCCCCACTAACAGTTATAATCCACTAATAGCTAACAACGGATTTAAATTAAGACAAGTATATAACGACACTGTAAGTGTAATTTCCAGCTCTGGACATCCAGTTCACCCCACACCGTTCTCGTTCTTTCTATTTGGTACTATTTAATACAAACTCCCTAACCACCACACATAAAAGTGAAAGTCATAATTCAGTCACCCAGCAGAATTTCTTTCACTCTCTCACCTTTCACCATAATCCGAGGAATTGCTAGATTTAGTACTGGTTTGTCCCAGTTTTCTTGTTATAGACACTTTAGCCGTTCGATACCTGTGAACCGTAAAATGAGTGTGGTTAAAAATACCGAGTTTAATCGAGAAGTGCTCGAAGGTCTTTTGAAAAGACGATTCTTTTTCGCCCCGTCGTTTGATATCTACGGTGGTGTGTCTGGATTGTATGATTACGGTCCTCCAGGCTGTGCGCTTCAGGGCAACATCGTTGACACATGGAGAAAACACTTTATCCTGGAAGAGGATATCCTCGAGGTCGACTGCACTGCGTTGACACCGCATGAAGTGCTGAAAACTTCTGGCCATGTTGACAAATTTGCTGACTGGATGTGCCGAGATCCTGCCACTGGCGAGATTTTTAGAGCTGATCATCTAGTCGAGGAAGTGCTCGAAGCGCGACTCAAGGGAGACAAGGAAGCCCGAGGTGTTGCCGTTGAACAGTCTGCTGACGATGAAAAAGACAAAAAGAGGAAGAAAAAGGTCAAGGAGATCAAGGCTGTTAAGCTTGAGCCCGAGACGATCGAAGAGTATGAAGATATTCTTGCCAAGATTGACGGTTACTCTGGCCCTCAATTGGGTGACTTGATCACTAAACACAAGATTGGAAACCCTGCCACTGGTGGCCAGCTGGAACCTCCTATGGAGTTTAATCTGATGTTTGAGACCGCTATTGGTCCCTCTGGTCAGCTGAAAGGCTACTTGCGACCAGAGACTGCCCAGGGTCAGTTTTTGAACTTTGCCAAGCTGCTCGAATACAACAATCTTAAAATGCCATTTGCCAGTGCCTCCATTGGTAAATCGTTCCGAAACGAAATCTCCCCTCGAGCTGGTTTACTTCGAGTGCGAGAGTTTTTGATGGCTGAGATTGAGCATTTCGTGGACCCCACGGATAAATCCCACCACCGATTCCATGAGATCAAAGATATCAAGTTGAAGTTCTGGCCCAGAGATATTCAAGAGGCTGGCAAAACCCACTTGGTTGAGAAATCGATCGGTGAAGCTGTTGCCTGTGGTATGGTCGACAACGAAACTTTGGGTTACTTTTTGGCTAGAATTTACTCTTTCATGATCAAAATTGGTATTGATCCTAGTAGAATGAGATTTAGACAGCACATGAGCAACGAGATGGCCCATTACGCTTCTGACTGTTGGGATTGTGAGTTGCAGTCATCTTATGGTTGGATTGAATGTGTTGGCTGTGCTGACCGATCCGCTTACGACTTGTCTGTCCACTCTGCTCGAACCAAGGAGAAGTTGGTGGTTAGAGAAACTTTAGAAGAACCTGTTATTGTTGAGCAGTTTGAAGTCGACATTGACAAGAAGAAGTTTGGCCCTAAATTTAGAAAGGAGGCTCCCAAGGTCGAGGAGTGGCTCTTGTCACGAACTGAGTGTGAGCGAGAGGACATGGCCAAGGAACTCGAAAATACTGGAAAGATTGTGTTCCAGGTACCTGGCATGGAGGGTGACATTGAGCTAGACAAAAACTTGGTGACCATCGAGAAGCGAACTCGAAAGGAGCATATCCGAGAGTTCACCCCTAACGTCATCGAGCCCTCTTTCGGTATTGGCCGAATTCTGTACTCTCTTATTGAGCACAGCTACTGGGCCCGACCCGAAGATGCTAACCGAGGTGTTCTGTCGTTTGCTCCTCTGGTGGCTCCTACCAAGGTCTTGGTTGTCCCCCTCTCTAACAATGAGCAATTCGACCCTATCGCCAAAGATTTGACCTTCCAACTCCGAAAACTCGGCATTCCTTCCAAGATTGACGACTCATCTGCTTCTATTGGTAAGCGATATGCTCGAAATGACGAACTCGGTACTCCTTTCGGTATCACCATTGATTTCCAGACTGTTCAAGATGGAACCATTACCATCCGTGAGCGAGATTCGACCAAACAGGTGCGAGGTTCGCAGGAAGAGGTCTTGAAGGCACTCAAAGCTCTGGTGTTTGATAATGCTAATTGGGAGAAGGGTACTAAAGGTCTTGCAGCGTTTGAGTCTCAAGAAGTTGATAATTAGGCTAGTGAATTAGTGTATTTATGTATATATCATGTTTGGTACATGTTTAATACTAGTGTTTAATACTACATGTACTACGGGAGAAGTGAACAGAGTAAGCGTGGGATCCGACATATAAAATTATATGCAGCCTCACCTCCAACTTCAACAACCTCTTTTTCCATATACATTATATATTTATTATCATGTCTCTAAGCAATAGGCTACGGTCTGTTCAGAGAATAATAACTGACCTGAAACGATGGCCAGATGACTCTGAAAAAGTATACACATCGTTTCGAAACGCTCAAATCGAACGGTTCGAAGAAAGTTTGCAAGGCAGCCAGACCAAAATGACCGCTGATCTTGAGATCCAGCCGGCCATGATTGAAAAGTTGAACCAAAACCTGAATAAACAGATGGTGTGTAGTAAATAAGTAGTGAGGTAAATGCTGCTAGAGTAGTGAACTAACTAGTTTCCTGTCTCTGAGAGACTTTTGAAACCTCAGGGAATGAAAGATTATTATGAGCGAATAGTGAAAGAAGCGGCCCGAAAGCCATCAAAAGTTCCATTCACAACAGCAGTAAAGGAGACGTTGTTTGGATGGTTTAGGTAAATGTAATATAGAATGATATGTATATGTATATAGTAAGCATGATTTGTACATACAGGATCTCGGTTGAGAGCAGATGGCCCATGCTGTGGAAGAACTAAGATCCTTGAAGACGGTGACCCCCTCGGGGTATCATATCATATCGGTCTTGATATATGTCAAGTGTCGATTTAAACTGCGCTGATTGCGTTAGCATACTGTCATAGCTGTGATCTCTGAAGTGAGTAACTGTACCATCTCCCTCATGCCTATCACTATTTTACATGGCACACTGGCAGCTCATTGCCATCCATATCTACTCATCACTTCTTCGCAAACGTAATCTTTACCTTGCTCCCCTGTAACTCCAACCCTTCAGTCTCATTTTTGGCCAGTGCCGCTTGGTCATCCGACTGGTACTCTACAAAACCAAGACGCCGAACTGCGACAAGTCGAACCTCGACAAACCCAGCAAACTTTTGAAATACATCCACGAGAGCTTGCTGCTGGATACCTTCTGGTAGATTTTCCAGAAATAGGATCTTGTGGGGAGGCAGCTCAGGTTCTTTACCTTCTTTAGCTTTCTTCGTCGGCCTCTTGGCAGCAGGCTCTGCACTTTTTCGTTTTCTGACAGACTTTTCTCGCGCTTGCTTTATCAGTTCATTCTTTGCATATTTGAGCGGCAGCCGCTTTTGTTTGTGTTCTTCATATCCCTCTGGAGTTGTATTCAGCACAGTAGCATCGCTTTTGGTCTTGGCGAATTGTACCACCATGGGTTTGCCTAAGAACTCGTGATTTTTCAGATTCTTTTGAGCATTGACGGCACTGTCCAATTGGTCAAAGACGACAAACGCCTGTCCTCGTAGTCGAATATTTTTATGGGCGACAACATCTATTACGGTTCCGAATTGGCCAAACAGTGCTCGTAACGACTCTTTCAGATCAGGAATTTTTATTTTCTCGCCGAGGTTTCGCACGTACAATGTTTCACATGGTTGGCTCATGGCTGGAGAATTTATGAGGTGGACGGTGGACAGACTTTATGTGTTTTGTGTCGGAATAAATAGGTTAATTGTAAATTTAGATAATTAACGATTTGAAGTCGATCTATACAATATATTTCAATTTTGATGGATTATTGCAGTTGACTTGACAGTAACGTGGGGAGATATTGATTTTGGCAGTTTGACTTTGGCAGTTTGACTTTGGCAGTGATCACCATGGCGGACGACGAAGAAGACATTGATGCCATTCTCGCCAGAGAAGCGAGCGAGTTCACTCGAGATCAAGAGATTGAAAGAATCCTAAACACTCTACCTATAGACTCATATTCCATTCTGGAGTTGCAACCAGGATGCAACTCCAAGGTCATCAAACAGACTTATAGAAAAAAATCACTGTTGATCCACCCGGATAAGTCCAAAAACCCTCAGGCACCAGATGCTTTTGATCGATTGAAGAAAGCAGAAGCTGATTTAGAAGATGATAAGAAACGCGAGGTGCTGGATCAGGCGTTTGCGGATGCTCGCCGAATGCTCATCAAGGAGAAGAAGTGGACCATCGAGGATGAGCGTCTCAAAGGAGACGAGTTTCTGAAAGAATGGAGAGAGAAGACGAAAGAGGTGCTGATTGAGAACGAGCTGCGAAGAAGAAAACTTCTCAAGGTACAAATGGAAGAAGAGGGCCGAGCAAAAAGAAAGCTGGAAGAGGTGGCAGAGGAGAGACGGTTGCGAAAGGAACGAGAAAAGGCTTGGGAGGACACTCGAGATGAGCGAGTAGACAACTGGAGAGTGTATCAAAAGAAGGTGACCAAGAGCAAGAACAAGAAAAAGAAGGTGGATGTTTTGGGTTGACGGCGCAGTGTGGTTGACGGCGTAGAAGGCCGACCTACGTCCCACTGAAGCTACGGTCACACTTTGGTACGGCTATCCTGAACCTCATATTTATTTAACCTACAGGCAAGTCTAACCGATACATAGCTCACACTGACTGAATTCCTCCTCGGGCAGACTATCAAAGACTCCCTCACCTGCTAAACCAATGCACAATGCCTAATTCAATACGAAACCTCCGAAGAGCCCCAGGAAACATACCTAATGTTCCAACTGCTAGTCTAGTGCTATAAAGCTCATCTATATACTTTTGTGGCTAGCCTTGACGGCTTGACATTACCATGGCACCGACTGCTTTATGACGTTTTGTATGCCAGAATAGCCAAGGGACCGACGTAAAAATAAATAAAGTGTTTTGTTTCATGAGTAACATAGCTTCCGAAATTGCGGCCCACAATACAATGCCAGGTGATACCGTTCTTTTGATCTAGCTCCTTTTTGATGTAAGCAGCAATATCCTTTTCTACCGTGTACTTCTCACATGCTGTCAATGCAATCTCTGTGACAGTGGCTTGTAATTCTTCAGCCTGGTTAACTTTATCTACATCTTTAAGAGCTTATGGAATTAATCTACAAAACCAATTTATATGCCTAAACGTACCATGTCTACTGATTTTAAGACCACTAGTTAGTCGACAATTACTCGTTACATCTTTCACTCGTACATGGCACACATACGCTTCTTGCTTTTACTATCCGTCGAGTCACTCATGGTTGTAATTGATATATTTCACCCTGATGTCTAACGGTAAATAATATGTATCAAAACCTGAAAGTCTGGTGGGCAAATGACAGAAAGTGACCCGGGAGTGTTTTCTTCAGGGGCATTGACAATATGTAATCCAATGCCTCGTAATGGGACGCCGTTTGTGTGGAGAAAAAAATAATATAAAATATAAAAAATAAATATCAAGATCATTTCCGGGCGTGTCTCACGTAAGGGAAGGATCGTAAATTTTGAGATGGATTAACTGTTCCGCCATTGTTCTATTTAAAGTTAGTTAGTTACTTGGTAAATTAGGCTTAAAATGCTATTAGACTGTATAGCGGAGACCCAACCCGCCCGACGGTAGCTTAAACGTATACGTAAGCGTATAGAGCTTCGAGTATAGTGCAAGTATCTCTACGTTTAATATATGCCTTGTAATCAGAAATAGGCTAGCACCATGCCGCTTGCAAATCATTTCAAAGTTGTTCCGTAATATAAGTGTGACATATTCATTTGTATACCCAAAGGATTCCATCGCTTCGACTGCAGTTCAAAACACTGCAGCCTCACCGTATTATACACTGGGCTTATATACGCAGAAAACAGAACCAAAAATAACAAGTTATAATTCGTAAATTAATATAGGTATTCATCAAGACACCTCCAACCAATTGCTGAAATTCTCCTTGGAGATTGTCAATCGAGATCTGAAAGCACTGTAACCTGAGACGATACTTTCATGTTCTTCCTTCAAAGAATCATAGCTGTGGATCGACGGCTCATCCAAAGAGTACAAACCCACATTCTGATTTGTAACTTCCTTTAAATGGCCGCGTAACAGATTGTTATGTCTCTGTAGGGCTGCATTTTCTTGCTGAATGGCCAGCCTCTTGCTCTCCTCCATTATAGCACGATCCTCATAAAACCTGATTGCCTGCTTGATCTTTGACAACTCGTGTTGAAACGTGTCGTTTTCTACCTGGTGACTAGAATACTCTTGTAAAGACAGTTGTAAATTATTAATCTCCTCCTGCATTTCCTCGACAAGCTTATCTCGAGCTTCGGAAGAAATAATATCTTGATTGATAACTGCCTTGGTGGTAATTTTCTTTGCTTGGTTGGCGTACCGTAACGTAGATAGGGATTCCTCATAATCCGTAGGAGAAACACAGGCCACCATAGCCGTCTTACTGTTTCCCCCTAAACTGTCCTTGAGCAGCCAGGTCAAAGCTGAGTCTCGATATGGAATGACTGATTTGCTGTTTCCAGATGAAAGAATGGCAATTACTCTGCCAAGCGTCGTCAGAGATTTGTTAATGTTACTTCCTTCTCTTAGTCTGTCTCCGCTAGCTCCTGTAGCATCGGCACGTTCGGATCCTGCAAGATCAACCAGCCTTATTCGTGAGGTTCGTTCCTCGGTGGATTCATTGTCGGAATCGTATCTGGTCTGTTTGACCACAAGTGTGAATACTGCATGAGAACGGCTCGACTGATCATTCATTTTAGTCGACGCCGTGGTTCGCACCTTATTCCCGTCTTCCAGGTACTTCATAACCTGAGAGACATCTTTGACAGAGTACTCGGTCAGATTTTCAATATACGGACCAACTGTCGGGGACTCCCTTACTCTAAGTTTCACTGTGGAATTAGTAGTCCTCGTACTTAGCAAGTCTCGGACCTGTTCATTGTAAATCTCAAAATATGAGATTCGTACAGCGAAAGTGCAATTTGCTGTCGACAGTTCATTCATCTTATCAAATAGGTCCTGACATGTTCGAGGAATGATTCCTGGAGTGTTTGGAGTCCCCATCATTGTGTAGGACTTTCCTGATCCTGTCTGCCCGTAGGCGAAGATGCATGTATGATATCCTTCGAGATTGTGATCAAGAAACTCTTTTCCTATTGCGCTGTACACGGTATTTTGATCGGCATAATCTGGCGCAGACGAGTCTAGTGAGCACAGAGCATGATCAAAGAAGAACTTTTTGGCTTCAGGTTTCTTCGAAGACAATGCAAATTTAGAATTCTCCAAAGGGCTTAATTTCGTTATCTCAACGGATTGATCCGCCGAACTCATTTGAATAATGCTTTGTTTTCCTTGCTGGACTTCCCTTTCGACAAACGGTCTCACTCGCACCACAACTTTTACATTTCCCGAGTTGGGAGGGCTGAGCCGGCCATGGATCTGTGGACTCCCTGCTGTTGATGGGGTACTAGGACGTGCGAGAAAAGAGGGAGTAGATGGGCGGACAGGGCTTCCTGGTCGAGCGCTGCTGAGCCGCGGACTTCCCAGAGGTGTCATTGCTCTGTCATGTAAAGGATGACGACCTGATGGGGCCATACACAGCGCGGAGGTTGGACGCGGGAGTTCAGATTTTCGAGTTTGGTTGTTCAACTCAGTAGACCACGTGCTGGACCCGATAGAATTGTTCGACTCTACAGATACACTCGACTCATTAGATACGCTCGAAACGGGTCTTTCAGGCGGCTCAGTGCTGGAATCAGCAAGTTTCACGTCGAGTTTCTTTTCCACAGTCTCTGCCTTTCTCGTTTGGGATTTCACTGACGACGCAGTAGCCGGCTGTGACTTCTTTCCTGCCTTGTTATTCTTATTCTTCATCTTTGACCGCGCGCTCTGTCGTGGATGTTTACTGCCAAGTTTACATGCTTCCGGATTTGTTTTGATATATGCAAGATGTGCATACGCTAAACTCAATTAAGAAAGCCACACGAGCCGCAAATTGTACATAAGTAAGAAGCTAAATAATTATTTTTTGAATCGTTCGAATTTGAATCTCTTTATATAGTAGTCCTGCCAAGTCAGTCAAATGTCACTTAAATTGGCGTTAGATGACACTGACACGCAGTATCGTAGAGACCTGGCAGAAAAATCTGTAACTGCATTGGAAAATACGCTAGATCAAGCGCACTGCGAAGTATTAAGTCTGCTGTATGCTTCTCATAAAGCTGACATTTCGGTAAGCGTGCGAGTAACATAATTGGAAACGTCCAGCGGTTCTAACGAGTATTTGACTTCTAAAATTGTAGACCTGTGCCTCGGGCTATTTGCAAAGAAACTAGATATTACCGAACAAGAGATAGAGTCCATTATTCTTCTTAGCAAATCAATTCCGGACCTCCAAAATGCAATCGCTAAAAGGTTTGAGGAAGTTTACTTGAACTCTCGGCTTGCATTGCTTCCCGAATTTCAGGCTCTTGCTGGACAGGACAATGTAAAAGCTGCCCAAGAAGTGAGTGCTGACCTCCAGTTGACCCTACTGCTGAGATTCATCTACCAGGCACTGCTAGAAGGGGACGTTTTTTTCGACATTTCTGAATCATTATGCCTTTTACATGGCCATACTGATTTCAAAATAGCATTTCTGTCGAGCAAATGTTTAGGAATTTTGCTGGATAAACAAGAACTCAGTCAACTACCGTCTTTTAATCTAGGATGGAAATTCATTACTTGCTTAATACCTCGAGAAAGCAATTACCGGAACATTGGATACAAGATGTGGCTGCGGTGGATCAATCGACCAGATATCTCCAACGACAAGTCTATTCAGGTCCAATTCTCTCAGAATTCATACTGGAGCCACATACAAAATGGAATAATCGGCTCTTCTCACGACTTTAAGAGATACACCATTCATATTCTCTCCAAATCGATACAGCTAATAGACGGACTTTTAGATATACGGCATATGGCATTCCACTCGGCAGAAAACAAAAAGACACAACGATACTTTACAGAATGGAAGAGATACATCAGCCTTGTAGAGATAGTTTCCCTCGACACATCTCTCAATCAGACCGAGGACTCGCTTCAAGATATTCATACTGTAATGAAGAGGGGTTCCTTGATTCCTAAGTCATGGGCTTTAATCTTACTGACAGCTGGACTCACCTCCTCTATGGAAAGTATAAAGAAAATGATCTTGAATTTTTTGCTCGACATTTCTGATGATGGTCTAGAGATATTGGCAACCTCGGCGAGTGACGAGGAAAACATTCGAATAGAGAACTTTCTGTCGACCATCTTCCTGCCCAATGCAATGATGGCCTCTAATTTTTACACTGTCTCCGATGCCGCTAACGGATGTCCGTACGGAGATCGCCTGGCTCTTTTCATTCAACGACTATTTACCTTAGGAGAAGATAAACACGGTGTGGAACATTTCGCCAATATTTTCTTACAGTTTTTATACGATAATAGGTACTCGTTTGACCCAGCACGGGCTTATGTTTTGAAGGGCCTGTGCGATGGACTGTCAGTCTACGGAAAACCAAATGTTCTCAGCGGAACGGCACTGTCCTTGATATCTCAGCTCACTAAACACCGGCCGGAAACCCAGTTGCGACAGAACTTGTTGACGTTCTACTATCTTAGACTGCTTACATTTTATGACTCACAAGACAACTTCAGCATGTGGTACGAGACGTTGGAAAGCGTATACGAAGGCAACGAGGCATTTGTGCTGAAAGAACTTTCTGCAGCTGTGGATTATATTGAGAGGCAAAATATCAAAGCATTCAGCGACATGGATACTCCCCAAACCATTGTACTCTACGTGGAACTATTTTATTCCGTTTTTGGCAGGGTCCCAACTGTTGATCCCTTAGACAATTCGGATCAGTCTAAGATTATCCATTCGGATTCTGCTGGCTGTAATACGCTGAAGCAAACACAATCTTTCAAAGATTCTGTGAAGAGCACCATCGAAAGAGAAAGCTCCATCAAGAACCTGGCCGTCGCCTATCCACTTTTGGGTGCTGATATCGATGATATTATTCAGTCGAAAGCAGGCGAATTGGAAACCATTGAATCAGTTTCCTCTTTTATGGAATTATATTACAAAATCGTCCTAATAGATACCTTGGGCCGACCAGAGAAATACTTTTCCGTGCAAAAGATTCTAAATATACTCCAGACCTCATTTAAAGGATTTATCCAACCTGACGAGAGACTCTACCGAGACCTGTGTCTGGCTCAGTTATACAACCTCCTCAACAGGTTTCAAGTGAAGCCTGATGAGTTTAATAGGCTTGTCAAAATGATCGACGGGCATTTCAGTTCAGCGGGAATCAAAGGAAGAATAGGGATCTGTCAGTTCATTACTACCTTTGCTAACGGGACTTCAAACTATGATTGCATACTTTCCAGCAATGAGGAATTTGCCGAAAGTGTTTCAGCCATGTGGTTTACCTTGGTAGACGAACGGTTAGTAGCCGGTGAACGCGAATTGCATACTCTACTTTTGCACGCAATATTCGAAGTTTTCCCATTCCTTCAAATTTCGCCTCACGCTGAGTCGCTTCTCGAAAAGATTGCGCTATCCGTAGTGGAATCAAGCTTTTCACGAAGATCTTTACTTCCAGTACTTGCGGATTTGCTTTATTTGTGCAAACAGTCCTGGGTAGCGCGTGTTTTCATCCGTCTATATAATTTTAGACAGATAGACGATCATCCGTTTCGGTTGGAAGTTATTCTGGCCGCAACTATCGATTCAGTCCGAAAATGCTCTGGCTCATACAAAGAGTCCTATGGTAAAGAAGAGGTTTCAGCCAGAGTGAGAGCGATAGAGTATTTTCAAGATGTGGAAGAAGAGCAGGGGAAGGAGCTCTTTGATTTCATTATAAACTCAGATTACCATGTACTACAACCAGTTAGGCGAAATGACGGCGCTGAGGAAATTACGAGAATGCGTTGTCTCCAAATTCTTCTGTTACTTGAAGCCAAGATCAAAGACAGGGAATACTTGTACTTGTTCTTACGAGAGAAACTCATGAAAATAACTATTTCCATCGAACCGTCCCTCTGTGTGAGAATATATCTCGAGTGGCTCATAGCAGGAATCTATACTGGTGATCTCAATGATCAGAAAGAGGGGTTAAAGATGATACTCAACGAACTGGATCACTTATATGAACCAAGAATCGTTATATCACTGCTAAGGATTGCTCTTTTGGTGGGAAGGCGGCTCAAGGCAAATGGCTCCAAAGAAGAAGTTACTTCATACTATTTTGAGTTTCTGCATCGTGCCTTAGCATTTTCTACCGTCAACCGATCAGGAGTCAGACACACTGCTGTATCAATGGTCATGGCTATTGGCATAGAGCTACAGAAGAGCCCGATGCAAGAGCTGTCAATATATACCCCACTGCTCGACCGTATCATCAAACAGGCACAGTCATCCGAGGGGTTTACTCAATTCATCAGTGGTGAGGAGATGCTCTGGAATATTGCAGATCTCAGCGTACTTGCTCTATGTAACGGTGTGATGAGACAGGTCTCTGGCAAGGACAAGGACGTCATCAGTGAGAGCGCTATTATCAAGTATTCGAAAGCTGGTGAGGGCGCAGAAGACCACGATGGCGAGAAAGGTGACACCGCAGTATATTCGGATACCTTGCCAGAGACAGTAAATTCGACCGCCAAGGGCCCTTCTAGCCAGATTCAGGTTAAAAGCGGTGCGTGGAATGCAGCTATTGACTACTTGGAGGATACAAGTAGAAGTTTAAGCAAGATCAAAAGAGGAGAGCTTATACTACTTGCGAGTCTAGTGGATAAGCCGCCAAATTTGGGAGGTATTTGTCGATTGAGTGACGTTCTAGGAGTTGGATTATTATGTCTGAATGACTTGAAAGTTTCAAAGCATCCTCAGTTCAAAACTGTCGCAGTGACAGCAGATCAGTGGATGCCGATGGACGAGGTAAAAATTGAAGACATTGTTTCTTATTTATTGGAAAAGAAAAGACAGGGGTATACACTGATTGGATTAGAACAGACCGATAACAGTGTACAGCTGAGCCCTCAGCTACAGTTTCCCAAGAAATCAGTTTTGTTGCTAGGAAAAGAACGAGAAGGTATTCCTGGCGAGTTGTTAGCCGAACTAGATTTCTGCGTAGAGATTAAACAAGTGGGTGTGGTTCGGTCGATGAACATCCAAACTGCAACAGCTATTGTTGTTCAGGCATATTCATCACAGCATTGCTGACTGAATGCAAAACATCATATTTTTTGTAATTATATATGTACTTTATTAGAACACACTTATGCTAGCATCATCTTGAGAACTTACAATGCTGTCCAAAGCAGTGATGACCTGCTTCCCACTTTCACCGATCAGTTTAAGAGTCTTGACAACCATATCTCGAGGAAGATCCTGAGCCATGATCGATCCACCCAAGCTGAGCATTCTAATAGGACCCACAATGCCTGACTCTCCTTGACCAACAATAATACCGGTCTCCGACACTTTTTCTTCTATGTTAGTTGGGTCTAAGAGTATAGTCTCGCCGATCACAGCAACTAAAAAGAGGAGAGGCGGACTGTAGTGCTCGCATAACAGTTTTGCCTCGTCCCAGTCGTCATTAAAAGTAGGGACTTCTTCTTGAGATTTGTCGTCTACGGATGAGATCAGCAGAGGCAGCTTTGTGGACTTCAGAGCCAGATATATGGCAAAGGAAAGAAGATTAAAAGGATGTGACGAATGTGACAGAATTAGACAGTCAATAAATAATTTAAAAGAGTATTTTGAAGTCAAGCGCAGAGCATCTCGTAACTGTGTCGATTTATTGAGCGCAGATTCAAACGTCGATGATAGCAGGGTCAGCATAGGATTGTCATCTCTCATGCCAGTTATATCGACATCGACTGCTACTAGATTCGGTTCGTCATCTGTTCTAACCACTTTTGCCTTCACTCCGGCGATGCATTCACTTCCGTCCGAAGCTCTTATTCGAGAAGATCCGTTTGCCAACGGTAAGAAGTCAATGCTGGCTTCCAATGGTCGGAATTGGGACACTGATCGGCCATCGGGCCGTATAGGTTCCTCTTGTATTAATGACTCTTTGAGATATGAAAGTTCTGCGGGAGACAGTTTCATTTTATTACGGGATATTGTTCAATGACAGGTTCACGGATCCGAGAGATATGCGATCATAAGAATATCAGATGTTGGAATAATTTTGACTGTGAGGGTAAGGATTCAAGGTTAGGTAAGCGTTTAGTTTGCATAGATTTACGAGCTATTGCATTAACTTTAATTTAAAGGTGCATGATGATGATCTTGAAGCTAAGCCCAGGAGGTAAGCAGCAAAAGCGGCAAAACAGTCTATAACTTGTCTAATTGATAGCCGAGTACTCACAAAGAAGAGGTTGATCTCTCTGGTTTTTCATAGTAAAGTCGAGGACTGAAATCTTTGGAACTCTGTAAGACTTGCATGTGAATGCAGGTTTCCATGGTTTTATTACAATAAACTATTGCTATACCAAGGGAGGTGTGGCTGCTAATTGGTTGACGGCAATTGGCAAAACATTGAGATGTGAATCTGGACATGAACAACTAAGGGTTTCCATAATGATAGCACTTTCATGCAATGCAGTGATAAAAACAGGGGTATGTCTATTAGAAGATTCACAGATACTTCAGTCTGTGCATTGCCCCATATAGAGCTAGTATTTACGGAGATAATCGATAGCGGAGTTACTAACAGTAATATCATTCTGATGAAAAACGCAGTTGAGTAACTGCGCATAATATGAGCCTGAGTAACTGTGCGCAATATGAGCCGGTGAAAAAAGCCCCACTTTTTGGTAGCAGCGGTACAAGCTACGTTCCGAGACAGTAGGAACAGGGTTCGTATCAAACTTTCCGTGACATGTAACTGTAACTGTAGGTCCTTCTTACAGGACCCGGTATGTTGACGCCTTTTCAAACTGGGCATCTAAACGACGCATTGTAAGCGTTGGTGATGCTACAAAAGCAATTGCCAACACGGCGTTTCGTTCTAGTCGCTGATAATCCGGATACGACATCGATCGGAGTCCTAAAAAAGTCGCTGTTCCGCATGTCTCTGTGTTTATCAAATCTCTGACCATATTTTCTTGATACACAACGTAGCAAAAGACGGTTGATTTGACCTGAAAATTTTATTCAATTGTAATTGCCATCGAATGAATGTAAATCTCCGAGAGAACTACCGATCCATGTTCCGATAACCCTTAATATTTACCCCGCATACATATATGCATCTCCCCGCCGCCGTCTGTATGTCTGACTAACTTGTGGTCAACAAAAGATACGCCGTCTACGGCCCACATGCTTTCATATATATAGCTAGCCAAAGGGCCGTTTGGTTATTGCATTGTATTATCCATTAGACACATAAAAATTTGTTTCATTACACGACATTATAAAAAGCGAAGTTGTCCTTAAAAACTAAGGGAAAGTGCCCGGGGTGAGACCAAAGTAGCCAGCATCGGGAATGTTAAGCAACGCTTGAGGACCAAGAGATCCACCATCAATACCTGCGTATGGCACATTGTTTCCCCACCAGTCCAAATAGACTGAGTTCTGGAATCCAGTGGCAAAGAAGACGATGAGCGCACTAAATGCAAGACCAGCTGAAAGTCCGGCAGTAAGAACGTAGTTGTACTTCTCCCACCACGCAGTGTATCGCCGCTTGATATGGTACATGAAGGCAAGCGACGCCCAGAGTCCACCCCATTGATAATACAGATTGTAAGGAGCCCATTCAAGCAGACCGATGCAGAGGAGGACAGGGTTGACAATCTTCATGTAGCCAAGGGGTCGGAAGATAACAGTGTCCATTGCCTTGAAAGCACCGTAAGTTAGTCTAGACTGGAACCAAGCTCGGATGTAAGGTCCTCCCTTCTTCAGGCCCACCCATACAGCACCGACGAGAGCTCCAACAAGGAAGCAGTACTTCAGCTCGGGGTAAATACCGTCAAACACTCGCTTTGGTCCAATCAGACCCCAGACAACAGAGGAGGAGAAGTAAACAGTAGCTCCACTTTCACAGTTGAATTTGTTGACCTGACCAGGAGTACACAAGCCTTGGACGTTGGAGAAGATCCAGTTCATGACTCCCAAACTGACGAATGAGGTGACAATGGTAGACGAAACTTGGGCTCTGAATACAGCTCGAGGGGGAACCTTGGCATAATGGGCCATTTTGGTAGGTGCCAAATATCCGTCAGCTTGTCCGTCAATGTTGTAGCCGAAGGCTTTGACCAAAATCAGCGCTTGGGGGTTGTTGGGGCAGGCGTATCCGATAATAAGCTCGGTGATGACGTTCAGTCCAATACTAGTACCAGCACTTGCCTGCACAATGGCCATAGGGATAAGGAACACAATATTTAGACCAACGACGAAGAACAAAGTCCAGACAGATGTGTTCAAAGGATAGATGGTGATAACCAAGATGCCGAACACGAACGCGATAATTAGGACAACCAAGAACCACCACTCAGGGGTTTCTTTATGTACTCGCATCATACGACAGTGAGGATCATCGAATTGAGTATAGACCGATCGTCGAGAAGTTACACCATTTCCTTTTACTAGATGAAGAAAATCGTCGTACAGGGCAAAGTAAATACCCGAAAACGCTTCTTTGATCAGAGTGAGGTTCTCACCAACGATATAGATGACGTTCAAGGGGTAGCAGGCAAAGAACGAGCCATAAAGAAGAATATTTCCGGCCGAGTAGTAGGCAGGGGAATATGCCTGGTACTTGGCTTCGTCGAACTTATTATCAGTCATAACCTGAGAGACATTGAAAGGCGTACCGTCATTGGCAAAAACGTCGGAGCTGTTAATTGGGAGGTACGCACTCCACTTGGTGTTGGTGTAGTAAATGGCCAAGATACAGAGCCCGCCGATGAAGGTTCCGATGAATTGCTGCAGAAAACTCCAGAACGGTAGAGTCAGAGGATAAAAACTTGAAATGATATTCCAGTCAAAAGTTGAAATGGGATTGAATCCAAGGCCATAATCGGTACCGGTGACGACAGCAAGGTTAAAATTGCCAGGTGCAATCCAGGTGGTCCAGTTGAAATTACTGATTGCTTGGAAAAGGAAGCCGGGTATCCAGTAGTAGATGAAAGAACCGACTGCGGCAACGAAGAAGAAATAATATCGGCTGATAGTCCAGCCATGAACTGTCCTCTTCTCTTCTTTAACAAGCAAGGCATGATTCAAAGCAACGGTAGGCATGATGGAAGGCCAGAGAGCTCGAACTGGATAGATGACAAAACGTCTCAATAATCCAGCAATACCAATACCAAGGCATTGATTGGATAGGGTCAAAAGAATCTCATATCCAGGCCCGATCCAGTTGAGGTCGTAATAGACGGGGAGTTTCTGGACCTGGAAGTTCCAGTAGACGTACACGGTTCCAATGGAGTTGTAAAACAGAATTGTGGCCAACATCTGTTCTTTGTACGACCACGGACCAGGGTTGAGAGTATGTCTCTTTCCTCGGAAAGTAAAGCCCCAATCAGGGAGAAGTTCAAAGGCTTTACCGCAGGGATATAGCAGTAATTGCAGGACTGGAGCGCTTATATAAATACTCGGGAAACGGGGACTGAAGAAAGAATTTACTCCCATTCCAACAATAGCCCAAATCATACCCAAAAAATAAGCTCTAAAAGTTTCAACGGGGATGGTGGGATCGTCAAAAGGAGAAGTAACTGATCTGACTTCTGGGTAGGGAGAATGGAAGTGAATGACACCGGCCTCGATTTTCAAATCTAGCTCCCAATCCTCTCTCGATAAACCTGATTCTTCTTGACCTAGGAGAAGTTGTTTGATCTTTTCCATTGTCTCATATTGGAAATTGGGGTCGGTTGCATGGTAAACTATAACATCCTCAAGGATCTTGATGGCTTCGTCAATAGAAAGACTTTGGATTTGGTCAAAAATAAACTCAACATCAGCACTAGGGGCAAGATGGTCTTCTTCAGCCTTTCTGCCCAGACGTTCAGCAATCACTCGATGGCTTTCACCCACTTCATATGTGTTGATCTCACTCTTGATTTTCTCGTCGGAGACGGAAGAGTGGTCGTCTTGACTCATGATTGTGTTCTGAGGAAACAACTATAGAGACTTTACTTGAGTCAGATTTGGGATATCAGGGGTGGTATTAATATACAGGTTTGATACATGCAAACTGATTAGACAGAGGTGACTCAGGTTTCTTTTTTCTCTTGAGTCTTGCCGGTTTTCTTTTTTGTTTATGCAATGCGATATCATTGGCGCCAACAGCTATTTTACTTGCGACTGGGATGTGTACTCCAAAAACGGGTGCCATGGCGTATATCCGTAACACGCAACACGCGGCCTCCTGGTTGATCAGTTGTGTGCAGATAGCTCGTGTGAGGCGTGCTAAGGAAAAGTATGAGGATGAGAGTGAGAGTGTGCCAGAGAAGAAAGAAGGGAATAAGAAATTAGCTACTTGAATCAGTTTTCCTTTGTGGACGCTTTTTTTTGGACCTTATTTCTGCCGGTAGCGGAGAGAGTGTGATCAATGTATCGCTGACGACCCTGCATAACGATCGTCAGGATCTTGCTGCATCACCCAAATCTTATTCCCAGTTTTGGGTTAGTTTATGCAGCCTTATTTTGCCTTAATTCTCTGATGAGGCATATCATCGTTTGAGATATATGGGAATAGTACTCGCTGTGGAAAGACTCAAATTGAAACCGAACTTTTTTTCTTTGGATATTAGCCTCCTTTCAACAGTGCTTTGCACTACTACAGTTTGCCCTTGCTGGTTGCTGTCGCTTTGGCTTATCCCCTGAAGATTCCCTGCTTCCTTATCTGACGGTCGCGTATACGTACACCTCATGAGCATGAAGTGTGTGCTGCTCATGATTGTGTGCCGTAGCGCCGTGTGAACTATGAGCGGATCCTGTGTCTGGTGCGTATCACTGAAATAGTGGGTACAACTACGCAATGCGAGCTAAGAAATATATGGATTTGCGTACGTCTACCAGAGCTTTTGATTGGCTGTGCGTACAGCACAGTTTTGAGAGATTAGTTTCAATTGAAGGTAGGTGCGTGAGGAGAGATCAAATCACAAACAGATAGGAGAGAGTGGTGTTGTATGACAGGAGAAAATACGGTGCCAGCCCTGTACTACATAAAGGCGATACATACAAAGGACATAATATCCGTATTGTGTCGCTAGATCAAAAGTCAGAGACAAACTATGATGCCATACAAGAGCACTATCAGATCATAAAGCAGTACCATGTATGTATTCTCGTCAATAATCAATTCAGTATCTTACTAACACACCAATACGTGTAAATCAAAAATAATATTATCGTCAATGCTTCACGGTAATGAGCAAACGGCGCTACGTCAATGATAAGCTGTACTGATAATAGGCTGATACTAGGTTACCATGCTACTGGCCCAGCAAGATACCAGAATCCCCGCATAATATGTCCCAGGTTCTCGGCGATGGTTATCCGCATAGTTCACCATATCAAACATATATTAAGATATGGAGGAAAAAGCAACCCGAGGCGCAGATTGAAAGCTTGCACGGCCCGCCTTAGGTTGCATTAGTGCCTTCTCGCTAATGCTGTCAATTTTGTATATGTGTATACCGATAAGTACAGACCACCAGTTACCCTCCGCGATAACGCAAGTCAGCCGCGTTAGCTCGTTTGGAGTAAAACATTCAATCATTTCGTGATCTGGAGACATTATCTACGAAAAAGTCGAAGAAGTGGCTGAATAAATTGTACATGCCTGCAAAATATGAGCGCAGAAGAGGACAATCAACTGGAGCTGATTACGGAGGTGTTCGGCCAATTCATGGCAGAACAGGATAGTGGTAGCGGCGAACCTGTAATGTATACCAATAATTTGACAGCCGCTATGGAAACTTTGGGATTGAATACCGATAATAAAGAAATTATGAATTCAATATTGAAAACACTAGATCCAGATAGTAGAGGGTATGTAGAGTTTGAGCCGTTCACAGAGGTCATGAAGCTGCAACTGGAAGAACATCGAGGAGAGTCGGTAGATTCTCAGCAGATGATGGAACTGTTCCATCTGTTCACGCGGGGAAAAGATAGACCGATCAGTATAAAAGATTTAAAGAGGGTTTCGGAGCATGTGAAGGACAATGCTAGTGAGCAGGATTTGTTGGACATGTTGTATTTAAGTGGGAACAACCAAGTAGATGTAGAGAGTTTTGCGAGGATAATGAAGAGGGCGAATGTTCTCTAGTGAGATGTTGCTGAAACCACTCTGATTCAGCACCGGTATATTTATTAGAATATTTATTAGACGATATTATTAGCCAATCAATAAGGATTGACTATGTTATGCAATTATGGAGAATGATAGAGTGGACTGTATAGATCTGTGCAAGAACTGCATTGCACTGACTAGAGATGGTTGAGTAAGTGTAATCAAACCAGTCGGGCCAGGTACTACATGTACAGATCCATATACTGAGACATGTACAGATCACTCGACCGTTGTACTTTTTTATTGCGTCCAGCTATCGTAAAATATATAATGTATTGGTGTAGCGTCTAAATAATATGCTTGGATCGGAAATACTTTCGCAAATACCAGATCTGCCAAGTACCAAGCGAAAGCAATGAAAGAACAATACCGACCGAAAAGTTCCTCACTCGGTTATTGGTGCTCTCGTTGGTATCTCGTAGTCTAGTTTCTCGGATCTTCAAGTACTCTAATTCTCGAGCAATTTCGTCAGTGAGTTCTTCGATTCGTCGAAGTTCCACCTCAGTGGGTTTGAGCTTTTCTAGCGCTTGCAGGTGGTTCCAGTCTCTAGCGTTGGCGCCAATTTCAACGTCCAATTCAATGTTCCGGGCCAATTTCTGATTTCGACGCGACGGATCAACCAGATTGTCAAAGCACACGTCAAACGCAACGTCGCTATGGGCAGTGAATGCTAATCGAGCAGAGTCAATCACAGACTTTTGTCGTCCGTACTCATTGCCCTTATTGTCGGTAATATACACATTAAGAGTCTGGCCGTCTCCCTGATATCCAGAGGTCTTGACATTCACCACTACTAAAGTATCTTTGGTGACAAAGTCTCGAATACATCTTGGGTGGGCGCCTTTCTCCTGGGCCTCAACTGCGAACTTGACAGCTGTACATAACTGTAATAGGCTTAGAATAGCTGTGATGAACGAGATGAAGGTTTTCATTTTGGTGTGGACAATGATATAGGTTCCTCCACGATTGTTGCCGAGGATTTATATTTATTCACTTTATATTCAAAGGTTGACGTGTTTTTTAATGTTAGAAGTGAGGGTTAGGTTGATACAGCCGTGCGACATTGTGTGTCGTAGTCTTTGGTCAAGGTGACGGTCAAGGTGACGGTCAAGGTGACGGTCAAGGTGACGGTCAAGGTGACGGTCAAGGTGTAGGATATCGAATGTACTTATTTGAATCTTCTAGCAGTCGACCTGTTGAACTTATCACGGCTTAGAGTGAAGCACTTCAGTTTGTGTTCTAGAATTATTACTCGAGTATACAAGTTGGAGCGGTTGGACTAGTAATTATGATGTAGATCATCTGTCGTCGACGGCTACGTGCATATGGCTTGCATGGCCTCAACCAAGCTGATCGAGTCTGGTTTGACGGGTCATGTCACCCAGCACCACTTGCCACAATTCAATATACTCATCACCTTTACAATAAATCATACATCTAGTTACAAATAAATACCCTTTTCCCCTCCATTGTCAGTTGTTTCCGACTCCTGACTGTGAACATTGCCACCAGCCCCCGTAGAATCCACTAACCGCTTTATATGGCTCTCTAATATTACAACTCTACTTCTCTGAGTGCCTATTACCACCCCATTCTCCTCCAAAGCCAGCTGTATTTCTTTATCCTCTTCCTCTTTCAAAAACTCCTCCAGCTCATGATTCGACCGTAATAAGTGGCTGATTGAGTTTTGCAGTCTATGTTTCTCGCCCATTGCTTCAGCCAGACTGAGGCTCTCGCAGGCCAGCTGAAACTCCTCCAGTGTTATAGGAGAGGACATGGAGTATAAGGAATTTAAAAAATTGAGTCAAGCCCAGATGGCAGATACGAATTTGTTTATTCTATAGATTTTGTGCAAGTTATAGTTGGAGTTAGAACAACTTAACATGTATGTTAAGCGACTTCGAGGCTGATCACCTTAGGCCTAGCCACAGTCATCACGGATTACCCTCCCTTCACCACCTATTCCAACTATTGCCAACCTGCAACTTTTATAAACTCATCAACAATTGTTAACAACAACTCCACAAACTCTCTCCATGTCAGATCAAGGATCGATTGAAGGAGAGGAAGTGAGAACTCCTACGGGATGGCACGGTTCTGAGGAGGAAGAGACTAAACTGGCACAGGAGTCGGAACAAGAACAGCCCCCGAGCAGTCCCGTGCAAATCGTCGAGGAGGAACTCGAGATCAAGCGCGATGACAACGGTGCCGAAGAAGTGGAGACAAAAGTGACAGTTGTCGACGACGAAGAACAACATGGTGAAGAGGAAAACGAAGCGGATGAGAAGGTCGAGGAGGTGGAGATCGAAGATGAAGATGATGAGCAGGATGATGACGACGAGGACGATGAAGATGAAGACGACGAAGAAGAAGAAGAGTCTGGCCGCCGCCGAAAACGACCGAGAAAGGAACGAAGAAATCAGTTCTTGGATGTGGAAGCAGAGGTCGATGAGGACGAAGAGGATTTCGAAGAAGACGAAGAAGGGTTGATGCGGGAAGATGGTTTTATTCAGGAAGAACCCGAGGAAGTCGAGGACACCGACGACAGATTGCATCGAGAAGTGGATCGTAGACGAGAGGCTATCGCAGAAGAAGACGCCGAGAGACTCGCTTCCGAGTACAGGGAGCGGTACGGACGGTCGGCCGCCTCAAAGTACCGGGGAGACACCGGTGTTGTGCCGCAACGACTGCTTTTGCCATCGGTCCAAGACCCCAACATTTGGGGAGTGAGGTGCAAAATCGGAAAGGAAAAAGAACTGGTGAGGTCTATTCTGAAGAAAAAAACCAACTTACAATACACAAAAACCCCGTTAGAGATCTTCTCTGCATTCCAACGTGATACTTTTACGGGTTATATTTATATCGAGGCTCGAAAGCAGGCTGCTGTGCTACAGGCTCTAAAAGGATTTGCCAATGTTTACGTTCAAAACATGGTTTTGGTGCCTATCAAAGAGTATCCAGACATGCTACGGGTCAACAAATCAAAGGAAACTGAACTGACTCCTGGTACTTATGTTCGGATCAAGCGAGGTAAATATGCGGGTGACTTGGCTATCGTGGAGAATCTGTCTGAAAATGGTCTTGAAGCCCGTCTTAAAGTCGTCCCTCGTCTTGATTATGGACGGTCTATAGTACTGGACAGTGAAGGAAAGAGAAAGAGAGCTGGAGGAGCTAGCGCCGCCAAAAGCCGACCTCCTCCTCGGTTGTTCTCAGCAAACGAAGCCACTCAGTATGACGCGCGAAACCTGCAACGAAGAGGACCGAATACCTATTTCTATGCTGGTGACGAATACGAAAATGGCTACCTGCTAAAAGACTTTAAAATCAACTTTCTCCTCACGGAAAATGTCACCCCTCGGCTGGAAGAGCTGACTAGATTCAACAATGCTAGTGAAGATGGTATCGACTTGGGCGCATTGGCCCAGAGTCTGAAACAAGCCGCTGCCAACACCACCTTCCAAGCCGGAGAACTGGTAGAAGTTCATAAGGGAGAACAGACTGGTATGCATGGCCAGGTAATGTCAACTCAAGGCGACATTGTGACAATCGTAGGAACCGGAGATCTTCTCAAGGGTCAAAAAATCGATATTCCAGTGTCCAGTTTACAGAAAAAGTTTTCTATTGGTGACCACGTACGGGTGATCAATGGTAACTACAAGGATGACACAGGTATGATAGTCCAAGTGGAGAAAGATAAAGTGACGTTTTTGAGCGACTTGTCCAAAACAGAGGTGGTTGTATTCTCCAAAGATCTCAAAGCTGCGAGTGATATTGGTGGATCTAACATCATTGGAAAATACGAGTTGCACGACCTGGTCAAACTTAATGCCCAGCTGGTGGGTTGTATTGTAAATATTGAGAGGGAGGCAGTGTCGGTACTGGGACAAGATGGACATATTCGAAATGTCAGTCCCAGCTCGATCAACATGAAAGTGGCTAGAGGTGGACAGTTTGCCACTGATCGAAACGGTAAAGAAGTGCGAATCGGAGACACCGTCAAGGAATTGTCTGGAGAGCGAAGACAAGGTAATGTCCTGCATCTTTATGGGTCGTCAGTCTTCCTGCACAACCGAATGCTTTCTGAGAACCTGGGTGTTTTTGTCACACGGTCTTCCAACATTACTACTGTGTCCACTAAAGGCATGCGAGATGACAATGACTTGAACAAGATGAACCCTAATATGAAACGACCTAATATGCCACCACCTATCAATTCACAAAACGTCAGCCGTGCTAAGTTAATTGGCCAGCGAGTAACCATTGGCAATGGCTCTCAATACAAGGGTATGAATGGTACTATCAAAGATACCAATGACAATATCGCACGAGTGGAACTCGAAGCGAAAAATAAGATCGTTACTGTCGACACTTCTAGGCTGTTATTCAACGATGCCAGTTCGGGAAGAAAAATCTCGTACATGGAATACGCTATGCCAAGACGAAGTGGTATTCTAGGAGGAGGAGCACCCTATGGCTCTGGTGGAGCTGGAGGTCAACGGGCAAACGGTGGAGGAAGCACACCTTCATGGGCTGCAGGTATGGCAAAAACCCCTGCTTGGTCGTCGAGCCGGACTCCAGGATGGGCTGGCAGTAAAACTCCTGCTTACGGTGGTTCAGACGACTGGAATTCAAATCGAACTCCCGCTTGGACTGCTGGAGCCAAAACGCCAGCATTTGATGGCAGCGGCCGTACGCCAGCGTGGAATGCGGGTGCAAGTACTCCAGGATGGGATGCTAATCGATCGAAAACAGACATGGCAACACCGGGTGGATTTTACAGTTCGGCAGATTTTTCTGCTCCAACTCCGGGTTTTGCTCATACTCCCGGCGCTATGAGTGCTCCTACTCCTGGCTTCTTCAGGGAAGAGCCTAATAGCGCGCCTACACCTGGAGCTCCAACACCTGCTGTATACGATCCCAAGACACCAGGAAACGTTGCTCAAACTCCTGCAGCATGGGGAGCAGATGACTCCGAGACTCCTCGGTATGAGGCTGCTACTCCTTGATGATATGTAATGTAATGTATGTAATTGATTTGTTTATGAGGTCTTACATTGTATGAAAGAACGCTAAAGTAGAAGTTTATCATATGTCCGTATTTAGGAGGGTTACTGTCGTAATTACCTTTCTATTGCACGTATAACGAGCTCTCCCATAGTTAGATTTCTGTCCTGGAAATTCGTGACCACAGACTATTTCTCTATACAATGTCTGTTACTGTGAGTGAGCGAGCTGAGAACGAAGGACGCAATAGCCAGTCTAACTAGCTCCATACTGATTTGGGAGACATTAAGCTTGAATTGTTCTGTGAACAATGCCCGCTAAGTAGCGAAAACTTCCTGGCTCTATGTGCATCTGGTACTTATGATGGAGTGAAGATTCATCGAAACATCAAAGGTACGAATTGTAATATCTATCCAAACTTAATAGAGTGATAGTATAGAACTCATGTAACATCAGTCTACTGTAATCTAAAGTCTAACAAGGATTCCTAGTTCAAATGGGAGACCCTACTGGGACAGGGAAAGGAGGGGAGTCGATATGGGGAAGTCACTTCCAAGACGAGATCAGGCCGACTCTGCGACACAATGCAAGAGGGATTGTTTCTATGGCTAACAATGGGCCGAATACGAATGGCAGTCAGTTTTTTATTAGCTATGGACGCCAAGTCAGCTTGGACGGAAAGTATACAATTTTTGGTAAAGTCATTAATGGTGAAGATGTCTTGGATAAGTTGGAGGAGGTACCGGTGGATAAAAAAAATCGACCGGTAGAACCAATATTTATTAAGAGTGTAACAATACACGCGAATCCGTTGGCAGGGTGAAAACCTCCATCAGTTTAAAGCCAGGATGAACATTCAGGTGATGATATCTATGAATAAATATATTATGTACAGATGTTTACAGTCAATAAAGGGGACATGGGAATGACAGAAGTAGCTAGCTCACGATCTCTATCACACTCCACTGCGTCTTCATACCCTAGGACTCCTCTACATGCTAAATATTTACTATTTGAAAAGAATCTTCTTGGTTTCTGCCAATTTTCTCTTTCGAGCTTCCTCAAAGAGTACATGTCGTTGAGCTTTGTTAATAGCGGTACAACGGGGAGAGTTACAGTGTGTACCGTAGCACAATATGACCCAAACCAATACAACACAACTTACCTATGGGATCATATCTGACTTGAGTGACCAACGGAGACGATCTGGGTCGAGAGATATATCGCATATAACCGGTTTTAGCGGTCGATATCAACTTGATCAAGGTATTTCTGGATTTGTCCTCTAGTTAGAATCATAAGATCATGAGGAGTATGACAAATTTCAGCTACGTACTGGCCATGTCGTCTAGTTACTATGGAATTTGGGATTTCGTGAAGTTCAAAATTCGTTTTTCATGATGAGACCAATCATGCACTGTACATTTGTAACACATTTCAGCATATGTAAACACATATTTGTATTAGCTTGGTGTGGTAAAAACTATCGTTATTAAACACACAGAATATGGTCCCTTATGATCCGGAGTAATGGAGAGTGAAAATGGACTATAGGTTGTGAAGACACTTTTTTCTTCTAACGACTATACCGCCTGCAAAGAATTGAAAGACTCTCGATCCTCTGACCTAGTAAAATCTGACTCTTAAGAATCAGTGTGTTGAGTAACTTACTCTCAAGTGTGGTGTATAAACATCTTTCTACACGTTCAACGTTGTAATATTCAATGTGGAGAAACCACGCGCATGTTCATGCCATTCATGTCAGCATGTCAGTCCAAGACTATTTGAATGAGAAATTTCCAGGACTGGATAGTTTGAAAGGTGGAGTCGATGTCCAGACGGCTCGGCTGAAACAAAAAGATGAGGAATTGATTACAAAACTGGATCAACTGAAGGCCCAAAATGTCCAGACGAGGAGAGACAACATCGTGAAACTGAAGGAGGAGTTTGGATCATTAAAGGCTGGCGAAGAGTACAAGAGCCCCTTGCTAGAGACATTGCCTGCCAGCACGCAGAGAATCATCGACGAGAAGCTCTCACAGATCAGTGATATGAGGCAAATGCAGAAAGTGGTTGGAATATTGAACGCACTAGCCAAACGGAGTGAAGTGCTTCAAAATGAAAGAGACGCCAAGAAACAACCTGAACTATTCTCTAGCATACTGCAGATTGAGGGAGAACTATGGCAATTGTCAAGATCCACTCAAAACCCCGTGGTGGCTGCGTTGGCCACAAAGGGGTACTCGCACTGCATTGATACAGTCCACGAACCTTATCAAGCGCAAGTGCTTGAAAACTTTAGAAAGTACATTGCAGATGTCAAATGGCCCAAAGAGTTTCCGTCGCCGGCCGACGACAGGTTTGCTTCACTATTACGGTGGGGTTTACAGGTAGAAGTCAAAAACAGAGACAGTTCCCCGATCTCACCAGTTCCTCTCGAGGTATTCAAAGTGCTGGCGGAACCCATGAACCTTCGGTTCAACTACCATTTCAACAGCGAGCGAGAAACAAACAGACTTGATAAACCTGAGTGGGCATTAAATCACATTTTCGGTCTTGTAGATGAGTACAAATCATTTTTCACCGAAATCGTCCAGCCGCTCTTATCTCAGGACCTCTTTGACAAACCGGTGGTGGCTATAGACGAATTTATTACCGCCATACTACCTCTGGTGTACGCCAAATCGTTAGACTCGCTGGATCAATTAGCAGAGGATTCTACCTTGCAGTCTCACTGGATAGAGGAACTGGTCACTTTTGACAACTCTCTGAGTGATAGATATTTTTACCAGCCCCGCGATGTGAGCAACTGGAGAGGGGTCGCAGGAGATATACTTTCACGGGACGGAAGGTTCGAGCGATGGCTTAGAGCCGAAAGTCAGGCTGTCCATGCGCAGTACAACGACATCATTAGCTCCCCCAATGCATGGGATATTGACTGGGAGAGCGTCGACAATTATACCACGAAACCCACGCTCTCTTCCATAAACCTCAAAAACTTATTCGAGTCTGTGACAGAAACGTATAGTTCTCTGCGGCCGGTTAGCTTCCGTCTACGTTTCCTTTTAGATATTCAGATCAGCTTACTCGACAAGTACTACGCCAGACTGAGCGAGTCAATTTCCGCCTTCGAATCCATGTCCTCTACGCTCTCTCGCGCTGTTGGAGGCGTATCAGCTGAAGACGCAAAGTTGGTCACAGGAATAAATGGCCTGGAACGTCTTTGTAGAATATATGGCAGCCTTGACTACCTGTCGGCTTGTCTTGAAACGTGGGGACAGGATCTCTTCTTTTTAGAACTATGGGATGACATTTCGCGATTGTCTTCCGGTGCTCGTGATAGGGAGACCAAGGGAACTGGGTCGGCTCGAATTCCGGACAACGAAGAAGACGAGGGAACACTGTTTGACGAAACATTGACATCATATTGTAAACTAAAGGGCAGGGTTCGATTGGCAATAAACTCTCTTGTCCGCAAAGAGCTTCAGTCGGGGATGAGAGATTATTTCCGCTACGGCGAGTGGAGACTCGATTCTCCTCCTCAGGATATGTCAAGCCGTTTGCATCAACCAATCAAGAATTTATCCAAATATTTTGTTTTCTTGCGGAGATTTTACTCGCAAAACTCATTCACGCTCTTCACTCGAGAGTTCTCCCACCAAATGGAAAATTATATCTGGAACTATATTATTCAAGCTAATCGTTTCAACGTTTACGGTGGCCAACAGATACAGAAAGATGTTGGTGAGATCTGGTTAGCGTTCATGCTTCCCCGCAACCAGTCTTGGAACAGGCTCCAACAAGCTTGCATGTTGCTGAGCTCCGAGGGTCGTTTAGGATTATTGACATCATCCTCAAAAGAAGACTTTGAAAGTGTGGAGATAACAGATCTTTCGGTGGAAGAAGCGCAAGGAATCTTGAGGCGAAGACTATAAATAAATAAGAAATAAATTAAACATGCATACAGATATATACAATTATTATTAGATCATCCTGTTCATCCTTTCCTCCAAAGTATCCTGTTCCAGTGGTTCTACTGTCTCATCAGGAGCTCTATTTATGTTGATGTTTCCAAAATCTCTAAATGAGTCGATGAGTCCTCCCATGCTATGTACAATGCCTTCATCATCGGAGTCATTCCCGGTGGTTTGTAGATGTGACTTCCATCCACTCCCTAAACTGGATTTCTTCTTCACAGCTTTCTTCTTCTTTTTCTTCTCGGGTTTCATGTCATCTTTCTCTTCTTCTCTCTGAAAATTAGTCAAATCCTCTGATTGTCGTGGTTCAAGCTCAGCCATGCTCTCATGACACCCTCTGATTATATCAATAGTGCTATAGGTAGGTAGAGACTTGCCAGAGTCATTAGGGAAATGGTTCTCCACTAGATGATCGATGACGGGCCACCCGTACGCATTCGCAAATCGCCTGCGTACAATTATATTGTTGTGGGCATCAGGTTCCAGCTGAACCAACACTTTTCTCCAAACCAGATCCCTGTGCCATTCTCTTGCAATTCTCTCTTCAACTTTTGCTTTCTCCTTCTTTTGCGCTGACGCACTATTGGAAGAACCATTGTCCTCAGTGGCAGAGCTGATAGTCGAGCTACTCGACGCACTACTTCTTCTTCTAACCAGGTTTGAAAATAAACTGGCACTCTTGCTTACAAACTGTCGCGGTGGAAGATCATTCTCTTGGTAGTAACGATCATGGAAGATCGCTTCTGGACGTATAGACGGGTCATTAATGAAGTTTACCGACGGCAGCGGAGGGATTATGACAGATACACCAGACTCAAAAACCGATGTCCTTTTGGGTATTCCAGTGAACATGTTGGGGTTGAAATTTTCCTCGTCGTCCTCGTTCAAAACCTGGCTGCGGTGATAAATCTTCGAGGTCTTTTTACTGCCAGCTTGCGGGGCAATGAAGTGAACAAAGGACTGGAGAGGAGCTCCAAGAGAAGAAAAGAAGTCAGTAGCCGGCTGCTTACTGTCATCTTTATTGTCGCTTTTATCAGTGGTGTCTTGTGATCCATGTCGCGATTGATGACGTTCCTCTGGAATCTCCGTAGCAGTCATCTCTGGCTCTCGATTGGACCGGTCCGTTATATCTGTTGTTTCACCTTCCTGCTGATTGCTTTGCTGGTTGTCAACAGTACGTTTATTCTCACTAGTAACATACTTGTCAGGTTTTCCGCTGTCTGCACTACCATCTGCTTGTTGCGGAGGTGGTCCAGTCTTATGCACACCTTCTTTTTGCGACGCCTCTGCAATGGCCCTCCAGTCCAAGTAGAGGATCGCCGATGTTCTCAATGGAACTATTCCGTCGTTCACAGAATTAGCGTAGAGTGTCAACCGTTTAAACTTCTCAAGAACGATATGAGTAGGACCAGAGGGGAGAATTTGAAGCAAAGGTTTTGAATGCTTTTTGCCAACAGCAGCTGGTTTCCATGTAAGACCAAGATCCTGGCCAGATTTTCCAACAATTCCAATATCGAGCGCCACCTTAATGTAACCCGGGTTTTCATTTGAGATACCCAAAAATGGACATGCCAGACAAATGAAGTTTTCTGGTTTGTACCGGTCAAAAAAATCGGAATCACTGTTTTGTATATGAGCGAGGGCAAATGTTTGAACCAGCCCACCCAGAGAGTGACCGATGAAGGAGATTTTGATAGGGGGAAGTTTCTGATCATGGGAAGCAGACTTGACAATATTAGGCATCAGATCCGTCATGATATAATCTCCCATCCGTCTTCCCAAGTATCTAACGCCCTTTTCAGTCTTGCACACGTTTTCGAAGTACCCTCTGACTATCATGTTTTCTCCTGTGCGTCTAGCTTTCTCATCCAATTTCTCCTTCATATAGAGCAAGTCTGCTGAAACATTCGAGTGCAGACCGTGAGTAAGAATGACCACGTGTAACGGTTTGTCCATTCTAGGACTCGGCTGATTCCATAGATCTATTGTGTCTAATCTAGAGACATGTAGACCATTTTGTGGGTCGGCATTAAGTTGCCCAGAAATCGTATGGCTATGTAGATCATGTTTGCTTCTGCCTACCAGAAGCTCAAACTGGACCTCTGCGTTGGTTGAAAAGATGATCTGGCTGACAATATCGACAGTCCATGTATACGTGTCTTTGACTCTATTCATATAGAGCGGAGCATAGAACGATTGTGCTGCTTTTAGCTGTGGCTCATACAAAGGCTGCTCAGCAGTAGAGAACGCAGCCACATCCTGATTGTAGTCGCTGGAACGCACATCAACGTAGAGTATATATGGACCAGCAAGGTACGCAGCTCGCAGGGGCATTGCCTCGAGGTTCTTCACCTTCAGCCATAAAATGGGCTCGTCCTGTGGATGCCGGTTGGGGTCTCGGCTCGGAGTATAGGATATCAAGTACCGCCTAACATCACCAATAAACACCGACGCTTTGCTCCTATACATCGGTGCGGATATGCTTGTGGAAGAGTCCTTCTTTCCGGAAGAAGACCCTAGAAGTTGTCTCACCGACTCCATGGTGATAAAACTATCTACAGAATTCTTTTAACAAGCTAATTATATGAATGTTAAGTCTGGGATTAACATGCACTATAGCCGCTATCTCGCATTGCATGATGGATTAGCTAAGTTATTGACACGAGTATTAGCTAATACGCTATTTAACCTGTTTCGGGGTGAGACCGTTCTGCATACATTAGGGCCATCTTCCACGGCCCCCTTCAACTCTATCTTCATACTTTATATATCACTGCCAGAATGATACATTGAAAAAACAATGAATGGGTTACAGCCTCAAAATGCACAAACAAATTTGTTCCGGTTGGTAAGTCTTTTTTTTCTCTAACAGTTTCACTGGGAGACTAAACCTAGTCGAATAAATCAATGTTAACCAGGGAGCATATTCCCAGATTCCATATCGGGTGTTTGTGAATCTTTCCAATAGTGATAGAACCGTGTTGCATCAGGCCGAATGGTCGATTAGAAAGGAGAGTCCGAATGCATTGGCAAAGGCAATGAATAACGAGCTGTGGACGTTTTCATTGGATGAGAGGATCGTACCCACGGGGCCAAACGAGTCGTTTGATTTGAGGGAAACTTCGACTGGAATATTCATGTTATCTACGCTCAACGAAGATGGGAACGTCCCTCCGCCATACCAACCATTTATATACTCGATAAAGTCTCTGCTTTGCACCCGGCTGGCGGCACTGCACAACTTTGTTCCGTTTGGGAACGACGGACTTTCGCTCAATGGCGAGCTGTACTATGTTTCACCTTACTTGACGGTCCAGGGCGATCTGATTCTGAAATTATTTCACGACAATTTTTTATCTGGGTTTTACAGACCTCTGAACGATCAGTTACTACCGAACACAAAAGTAGTGCTCATTCCCTCAGTCCAAACTGCCAGGTTTGTGGAACCATGTGAGTCTCCTACGCATTCGAATTTGTTTCTACAACTGTTGGAATTGTGCACCACTGTTGATTTCACGTCAGTCAAATCGTTCAATTTCCGTCGGTGGGCGCGATTTCGACTCAGTTCTAATGATAAGCTAATTATTTGGCCTTTGGAACTGTGCTTCCTACCGTCGCATACAAGTGCAGCGAGAAACTCAATAACAGATTCATACTCAAACGACAACAATAACCTGGACTGGCTAAACCTACAGGACATATTTGCAGACGTGACAGATCAGATCTCGTCTATTTCTGCAGTAGTAAATCGACCAGCACCGGTTGAGCGAGCGCCCCCACCACCACAAAACCATATAGAATCTCAGCATCCTCCTTCCCTCCTTGGCCATCACATCGTCAGTGAAGAAGCGAAAAAAGCCCTTTCAGCTGTCTACCCGACTCCTCCAGACCCTCAGTTCCGACCTCGGAACGACGCAGACACGGTAGAATCGTCAAATTGGATAACTCCAAATGCTGCTGGCAATTCCAATCAAGAAGCTGGCTGGGGCGATCTCGATGCCGATTTGTTTGGTGATGACGAGGAAATTACCGAAGCAGACTTCAATTTTTTCGATCAGCCCGAATTAGAAGAAGTCGCATCTGCGGCAGTGAAACGAACCGAACTTCCTGTATTGCAAGCACATGGGCCAGATATTAAATTGGAGAAGGTTGACGACATGGAAGTAGACCCTGAAGAAGAAACTGTTGAAATCAAAGAAGAGGAGCGCATACCATTTATCTCAAAATCTGAAGATAACACGCATAGCATTGAACAAAAAATCAACATACCGGCTGTTGACCAGCAGATTGAGATTATAACCGTAAGGGATCTTGATGAAACCGACATTTTGCACATAGCAAAACGGCGTAAAGCCAGCATATTTTCACCAATTTCTTTCAATCCCGTAATCGCCAGCGGAATAGATTCGAAATACGAGGCACGAGGAAGATTTTTTGTTCCAAAGCCTATAGAAACTGACGCCAGCAGCGTGGATGAAAGCAGCGAAGACGAACTGACAGAACAATCTGAACGACAGAGCTCGCAGGAAGATGCGAAAAAGCAGCAACTGCAACAACAACAACAACAGCAGCAGCAAGTGAATGGCGAGCAGTTTGAAGTGGACGCAAGCTTAAGAACACAAAACATGACCGACTGGGTCTCCACTTTGATATGCAATACTCAAGTGGACTACGCCGAGCTAGCTTACCTCGATAAAATTCCGATGTCTGAGTTGACTGCTGCCCAACCTGACTTTGATGAAATTCTCGATGTATATATTAACCAAATTGTCTGGGACAATGGCTTGTTCCAATCATTGCTAGACAGCCAACGAAGAGCTCCAAATGGAGCTGTGGTGAAGAGAGTGAAAGACATCTTTCCCACCGTACAGCGACTCTCCTTGCAGGATTTTATTCAAGCTTCTAATCTCGAATCGAGTCACGAAAGCAAAACACAAATGGACGAAGGAAAGATGTTTGATGCGGCTGAAGAAGAATCACCTGCTAATAACGAATACGCGCTTTCAGATAAGGCACACCCTCAGAGTCGGCAGCGAGAGCCACTAGCTCCCGAAATATTTCAAATTCCGACTCCGAGCTATTCGGTTAATCGATTAGGACAACTAATGAAAGCTAGAGCACCGATACTGAGATTCTGGAAAATATTTGGATTGACTCCAGTAAGTGGCCCTAAAAGCTGCCGGGTGCTTATTTTTTGCCCGAATGGTTCCGGGCTATGTTCTGATTCTGATTTTTTCCTTAATTATCTCAGTTCGACCTACGAAGGTTGTGGTCTAGGAGACCTACTTGCTGGTCAAGGTTCGGTGAATGAAGAAGGAGCGGGATACCCAAAGGGTGTAGTTCCTTACACATTTGATCCCACCAACGTATCCGGGACCGTGGAAAACGTTACAAGCGTTATGATCTCTGCATTGAAAGGTTTAGAAGCTGATAACCTTGCCGAGATCGAACTTGAAGAGGACGGAAAAATAGTGCCTGCAAACGAGATTTTGCTGCTTTTGGTTGATCCTTTTGGAGGCGATTTGAGCCAGCTTTTCCACATCTGCCGTTCATTGCTAACTGTCCAGGAGACGTTCAAAGATTCAAACTTGAATGTTAATGCTCAGATTGTTCCGCACGATCTTGTGTCAATAAGAGATTCCGTATTATTGGCCTCCCAGACTCGCATGATCAAGTTTGCTTTGGCCGTCTATGACAAGATAATTCCTGCCACTACTCCAGAGCAGAAAAAGACTGAGGCGATTACAAATCCTGGTGGATCGGCTCTACTTCAACGAGAAAAGCCTGCATTTACGCTGGCAAGGTCCTCTCCTCCAAAAATCAATTTCCGGCTATCTCCAGCTCCATCTCTTTCACTTATGAATGAAGACTCTTTCTTACACTTTGGATACTCCGTATCTGCGGATAAAAAGTGGATTACAGCGGCTTGGTCAGATCAATGGGGTGAACTCTCAAAGGTACAGGCGTATGCGCTTGGAAAAGGAGCTAGTTCGAGGTTGCTTGAGGATGTACTAAAGGATATATGGAAGGCTACTCTCGAAATAACTCATCGACTGTCAATTCGATGGAGGATAGTAATTGCCAAATCGGGCCACATGGAAGAAAGGGAGTTCAACTGCTGGAATCAATTGATTGATGCAACGGATTTGAAAACAGTGGGAACCTGTTTCATCCTTTCGACAAGCTTGAAGAGCTCGCTACTGCTGACAAGCGAAGCCAATGGAAATTTCCTGTTTCCATTTAATGAGTCAAATGCCATCAAGCCACATGTTCCCGCAACGCCAATTACACCACAGCGAAATATTGACAACGACTCGCCTGATACGTTTGGAGTCAACGTTATAACTCCAACCAGTGGATCAGGTGCAATGGGATTAAGTCAGAGCGACTATTTGCTCGGCGAAAAGGGGTCTCTTGAAGATGCTGTTATAGTAGACGTCAAGGATGACACTTACGGTATACTCCTACAGAACCGTGGTCAAGGTTCTTTCGAATACGCTAATCTGTATAAAAGTCCCTTAAATGTGGGGTTATTAGTCAAGCCCGGATTGGATCCCAGCGAAAAGGACGACGACAACATGGCCCAATGCTTGGAGGTACATTTATTGCGCAATCCTATAAATGCTGATGGAGTTTTAAAGTCTTTATTAGTACATTATCGCAAATTGGCATCGTTGGGAACTTTCATGGGAGCCACGAAGCATAGTAACTCGATTATGCCCTGGCATTTGGCGGCTACGAATAAGATGATTCAAGCACTGGAATGCATTGTGTAATATATTATTTATGTATAATAATGAAGTGATGTTTACGAATGAAATAAATCATGTACTTACAGGATCTTTCTCTGAAATGCGGATCACCACCAACTTACCCTCCTATCACCAACTCGCTCGAACATCAACTTTTCGCGAACCATCAACAATTGAGTTCCGATTTCCAATAGACACTTCTCCAATATGGCCGACATGTCAATTGGCTCAGACGTGCAACTGTCCAGTGAGCCAACTGGATTTAGCGAACTGGACGAGTTCGCTACGTGCGTGGAGGAGGGCCTGAGAGTTGCTCCAACTTATGACCAGGTCGATATTTTTCAAGTGCTGAAAGACTTTCAGGAATGCGCCAGTAGAAAAGCCACGGAGATAGCGGGATCGGATTTGTCTGTCGACCTTCAGGACAATCCCGAGTTTGTAAGCGCGGAACTCGAAGCGCGGTTCTGGGCCCTGGCGTATGAATTGTACTCGTTTCGGCATTCAGAGGCCAAAGACCTCATCCCGGAGTTCGAGTACTCGTCCGGGGCTATCAAACAAGAAAATCAGCTACGGCTTAACCCGAAGCTGAGAGAAAACTGGATCATTCTGAGCTGGCTACAAGATTCTTTGACGGCTCCAAATGAGCCCAAAGAACTACGGGGATCCAAATGGATGTATACCAAAAATGCTATAAAACAAGCCAAATCGTCAGATCTGATAAATCTAGCGAAATCGCGTGATATGGGAGGTCTAGTCAAGGGCAGGTCCGACGACAAAAGAGACCTTGTGACTGAACTCGATCCAGACGCTCCTTTGAGACAACAAAAACAGGTTGTGGAAAACGACCAGTTGTTCGATAAAACGCTTCACAGATATATTTTCGAGCTTCTGCGAGCCAGAAAGTTTGACGAAGCTTTGCAGATCTGCGAAAGAACTGGCAATCTCACTCTCAAGCTGTCAATAAGTGGAGCCAATGAATACATGGATCCTCAGATAGACGGGAAATTGTTAGACCTACAAGATTTTGGTCAAAAGCCTAAAGGTATAGAGAGAAAAGGTTTATGGAAGAAAATGTGCTTACAACTTGCTCAGCAAACTGAGTATGTCGATTTGTACGAACGTGGTATTTACGGTATACTGGGTGGACACCTTGACTCAGTAATCTCCCTCAGCAATACGTGGGAGACCCAGTTCATCGCTTTTATGTTATTTATTGTTACGACCGTTGACGAAGAAGAAGCCAATGGGGAGCCGGGCCAGTATGAGCCCAGAAAAGTGCTTGACATTTTGTCCAAGTCCAGCAATCCCGTCGTGAAGGAACAGAGTGAAGACCCGATCCGAACTTTGATGGGAGCGGTAATAAATGATTCTGTGGAGTTTATTTCACGACATTTTGCTACACACCTGCAATCATTTGCTGATGACGCTACCGCTGGTACGGATTTCTTTGTTCTAAGAATTATGACCCATTTTTTGATCTTCCTGAGACAGTTGGAGGTGCCCATTGGAGACTCAGTTGATTATACTGTAATTCTACGCTCGTATATCGAGTATCTGCATTTTCAGAGAAAGCAATATCTGATTCCTCTCTATATCTCTCATCTTCCGGAAGAGGACTCGGTCAACGTTTATGCATCGATTCTTTCCAGCATCACTGATCCCGAGCAGCGAAAGATTCATTTGAAACTGGCCAAAAAATATAAATTGGACATTAATAACTCGATCCGAAAGGCTGTTGCCGATGTATTTGAAGAGACCACACGACATTATGACATGGTGAGCTCGACGCATTCTCCAACAAGTGTGGTGGACGAGACCGATAAAAGACTATATCGGACCATTGAGTGGTTTGTTGATGCTTCACTGTGGGCGGACGCACTACATTCGGTGGTGAACTTGTATCAGCTATTACTTGGACGAGGGAAATTCGAGGCAGCCTATGAGTTTGGGAGCAGAATAAGCTGCAGCACTATTTTGAGAATGTACGACAGCAACCTGTCGATGAATATAGCGCAAACCGAAATCATACTAGACAGCAATGAGAGAGTCGAGATATTGGAGTATGATAAGTTGATTTCGATTCTAGCAGATTTCAAACTTTGGAACGAACTACTACATGAAATCAAAAGTAGCGGTCGGTTTGTGCCTGCTGCAAATACGCCTAAGCAATGGAGAGAGAAAACCTTGACCCTTGTGCGGGAGCTCGCTGCAAAGATAAATGACTTTAGTGAAAACTGGATGGTGGAGACTATCAAAGCATATAAAGATATTGATCCAGAGATAGCAGACCTGCTGAGCGGACTTCGCATGCACTATGTGCCGTTCGTAATTCTGGAATTGGCTCGAATATATATAGAGGCGCAGGTGGTTCACCCTGCATTCCTCAAAGAGGCTGCAAGCTTGTCGAACATGGTCGCGAGTGAGGATCTGAAGTTATATGACCTATTTCTGGAGAGCGGAAATCTGGGACAATTTTTGGATCGCATGGCTGAAGCAGTTACTGATGGAGTCGCTGATGGCGAGCAAGGAATATACGATTAGGAGTTCCAAATGTGTAGAATGGCAGGTTATGCCTTAAATTAATGTACATCTTCTTTACTATTCCATTATCTTGATGTTCACTATTTGATTCCAGTCGATGATGTAGTTAGTGAATGCTTTAAGCGGTACTTAGACTATGATGACAAAACTGTTGGTTTGTAAACGAGCTTATATGATATACTAGTCTAGATTAATTCAAGGCTGCAGCCTTTTCATACAAGATATCGACTACGGTCGACATATGTTTGACGGTGTCCAATGCGAGATCATAGGTTTTATCAGTGCTGGGTTCATCGTAAATAAATAACCATCCGTTTCCTTGATCCAGCACACCGTAAAACACCTTGTCCAAGATCATCTGGCTAAGTTTGCCCTCAATCTGTCTGGTGTCCAGTCCAATGAGCTCCGCTATATGAGATATTTCGACACATGAAAACGGTTCAATAACCTTCACCAAGTTCTGTTCCAACAGAGTATCGTACAGAGCGGAAAAGTGGCTCCTTATGAAGGTATCCGAGGAGAGTTCTTTTTTGTATGTGTCTAGAGCTTGCTCAAACTCTTTCAAGCTTCGGTTAGAGTGAGCAGTAGCAATTGCTTTCATAGCATCTAAGTCTCGACCAGCGTATTTCTGGACGGGCTTTGAAGTGAGTAGCGAGTCAACGTCCTGGGCCAAATTTAACATGATCTTCGACAGCAAAAGATATTTCAACACGTCAATTGCTCGCGGGTCGTCCTGACCAGAGTAGCCTTCGAAAGCCTCGAAGAAGTATGAAAAAGCCGTCTTGTAGTCCTTATCCTCGGCTTGCAATACGCCGCTCATGTTATCTAAAGCAGCCTGTGTAAGCGGTGGGGTGTATATACTATTAGCCGAAGTTCGGGCGCTGGTCAAACATGCTCTCGCTTTGGGAATATTTCGCAATGCATGGTAAACTCGTGCTTCCAGCAACTGTACCTCAACCAGCATCATTTTGTCATCTAATCGCTTGAGTTCTTTGAGCAACGAGTCAATCAATTCTATAGCATCGTGGTACGCGGACTTGTCAAAGTAGAGACCAATCAGGCGCGATTGCAGGCTCTGTCGTAAGAAATTTCGGTTCTCACTCTTGGCCCATTCAATGCATTCCTCCGTAGTACTGATTTGGATATCTATAGTATTTGGTATGCCGTTGAACAGATCAATGAGAGTTCTGATAATCTTGGCGGTTTTGGACTTGGCGAATTTGCCAGTGATTGCTCGCGATAATCGGATCAGTTCCACAATAGCCTGCACTTTTCCATTTTTCTGATATAGTTTGCCCAACTCGATCAATGCGATTTCCTGATCCTGAATAAGCTGTTCGCTGCCTGTAGTATGAGGAGTTTGGAGGACTTTGCGGTACAGACCCTCGGCCTTGGCGAAATCGTCACTCGTAGCAGCCTCCCGGGCCTGCAGTATCTTTGGATTCTCCGTTCTGTTCATGACAATGTTACAATAAACAATGGATGGATACACTTATATCAATCGATGTGATGATAAATCGAAGTTAATGGCCACTGACGTCGCCGGGTATCGTTGGTACGGCCTGTGTTACCCTCTTGAACAAAGACGGTGTGGTGAATAAGTCTCAAGGTGTGGTGTGTCTGTGTTTTTACATGTTCAACTTGTGATTATTTTGAGTTTGGAATTTGTTTTGCATTCTCACGATCAATGTCGCTTTTTAGTACTGGAGGAAGCCAGTTTGGAGGCGGACAAGGTCAGTTTGGACAGAGCCAATCAAACCAATTTGGACAAAGCCAATCAAACCAATTTGGTACGTCTACTGGGCAATATGGACAATCGAGCCTGTTCAGTAATCCCAGTACCCCCATCGGGCAACAGTCGATATTTGGATCTCCGAACCAAAATCAACAACAACAACAGCAACAAAACATCCCTTCGATCTTTCAAGGTTCACAGAGCGTGAACAATAACTACAACAACACCCTGGGACACTCCCAGTCTATGATGAACTTGAATAGTGCATCGGCCAATTCTCCTTCTACGCCGCAATGGACCCGAAGCGATAGAAGATACGTTGCTTCTCATGTTTCGTCGTTGAGACATAAATCGTCGTTTCCGACCCCCGACAGACACGCCAACTCAAATAATCCCTCGAGTGGCTTGCATCGTCACGGATCAGTGACTGGGGCATATCAGAAATCATCTGGCGCAGCTGCAAACTCCCCTCCCGAGCGAAGATTCAGCCATATGTCGTCGTTTGGGGTACCAAAACCTTCACAAGCACGAAGAACTGATATCATTGATGAGAGTGACCTGCCTCCGCCAGATAGTATTTATGATTCCGGAGCTTTGCCTTTTTTCAATAAAAGACCGAGCGAGAGCCCCGCCGCCGCCGCCGCTGCTGCTCAGTCACAGTTTGGCTCGTTGTCCACACCGGCTGATAGTACGCTCAATGGCAACATGCCGGCCAATGGACCACCAAGCTCGCTAGTGCGTACACCGTCTAACTCCAGAAGGTTGTCGTCTAACTTTGTGTCTGCCCCAATGCCTTCTCCTGTACGGTCGACCACTCCAGGATCCAATAGCTCTGTAGCTATCTTTGGTTTCCCATCAGCAATAAGCAACGCTGTTCTTCGTCACTTTGCCAACTTTGGTGAAATCCTAGAAAACATTCCAGCTGCGTCTCCTGCCAATCCAAACTCACGACAAGATACCCCTTTGCCTGTACATGCTGGCAGAAACTGGCTCAAAATCACATATAATAATCCTCAGTCAGCGGCTCGTGCTCTTTCAGAAAATGGCAAGACTCTAGGTGGGTTTGCCATTGGATGTGTTCCTTGGACGCGAGAATTTGAAGGTGCCTCTCGACGAGCATTGCAACCCGCGGATGAAAGTTTGGAGATTGATATGGATGAGGCGGCCGACGATGAAGAAGCGCCACCTGCGATCTCAATTCGACAAGCTTCGCTGATCGACGAGGAGCCTGAAGCTCGGCACGATGGTAAAGATAAAGTCGTGCCCCGTACCATTTCGATGCCTCTTTTGGCGGCCAGCTCAAAGCGACTAGAAGTCAAAGATGGTCAGTCGGTGTTTACCCACCCCAAGGGACGAGGGCTACGATTCGCTCCGTCGCTTGCCAACCTTGGTCAAGTAGCTGCAGCAGCCACTGTTCCGTCTAATGATAAGAAATTAAAGTCAGGGAAACAGAACTGGCTCAGCTGGACCACTAAACGAGCACAAGAGTTTGTTTTTGGCTGGGATGATCTTTAGATGGTCTTTATGATCAGTCATTTAGATGGTCGTTACATTATCTTTAGTTATGTATGTTATGTACACTATGCATTTGTTCATTATTAGTATTAAGTTAATTTATCGTGTCAATGAAACCGCTTGCCTAGCGGGGAAGGGGAATAAGTCCGTCGACGATTCATATCTTCAGTGGGCGGTAGTTGTATATGGGAAGAACCCAAAGCATTGAGGCTTGCTCGGTGTCGAAGAGGGCTGTCATTTGAAGCAGACGACGTAGACGTAGACGCTTTATATGGCGACCACGGACTGGCAGTGGAAGGGCTCATGGAAACCCGTGAGCGACTCTCGCGGACATCTATTTTGGTAAATGAAGAGTTTAATGAAGGAGAATACACTTCAACTTCGCCGTCAGTACCAACAGCAACATCTCGGCGAGTCACAGCAACAATCGGTTTGACAACTTTCTTGCCATATTCGGAAAGAACTTCTCCATGAATAATGGCTTTATCTTTTGACAAGGTCAAAAACATAAATGTCAATCCGAACAGGTAAACTGACAATAAAGACAGAAAGAATATCAATCTGATAATACCCAAATCCGAGTACCATATGAGTGAAAGATGCAAAGGGGAAAAAGCAGTGGCAAGATAGGTATTGAAAATAGGTGGGTTCCACACACTCAGTTCCCAAATCTCTTCGCCAGTCTCTTCTTCTTCTTCCTTCTTGAACGATCTCAAAGGATCCACTAAATTTCTCCAAGGAGAGGATGGCCGTTCGTTGGCATCCGAGTATCGGACTTTGTGAGCCGACGGAGTATCAGGTGCATTCTCTAATGCCCTCCCAAGCAATGTGTAGTTCTTCCTCCGACTGTAACAGTAGGCAGTATTGAAAATGCAAATACTGGCCAATGTCATGGTCAGGAATGAGACAAACACCGACAGAATTGGCCGACGAGTGGGAACATTTAAAATATCTCCCACGTACAGATCTCCATAAGAGAAAAGCTCATCGTAGGACCCGTACTGCCGGTTCCAGTACCACCGACAGATGATAAACAGCACGTTACAAGTAGCACCAGCCGGGAGAGCTCCATCGTAGATGTACTGATCCCATTCTAGCAATTCGATATATTCGCTCGCTGATAGCCAAATGTCAAATGGTAAAGCCAATAGCTTGGTCGTCATTGACTGGCGTCGAACAAGTCTTTTTTTGGCCATGTTTGTCGTCAAACGCGAAGAAGCTGATCCGATACGAACGCGTATAGAGTAGAAGCAGGTTGTCATGGTAACGCCATCTATGGTAAATACTCATGTGCAGATTATATGGAGAAAACTAGATTTTGCAATGACATGTTTCCTTTATAGGGATATCTTGGAGGCAGAGTTGAGGAGGTACTAGAGCCATTGTGATCCAGAGTCTTGATTCTCTCAAAAGCAGTTAGCCATTCTCCATCTCTCTTTTGTTACTTATGGCCAATTTTTTCTATTGGTCGTAGCATCTGAAGAAGAATAGACTTCACTGCCCTGATTTAGACTGATCTAATCTCAACAACATCGAGTTTGCACTAGTCGGACTCACTTTCTGCTGATAGGCGTACCTTTCTGCCAACTTTAGTTCCATACACCCCCTGTGCAGATTTATGTCGATCTATGCATCAAGGTCATTCTCCAGAAACTCCACCGGATAAAGTGACTCTATCGTAACTTCAATATTTCCACAGCCAGCTTCCATTCGTTCGACCTGGCAAACATACGAAGGGCCCCCTAAAATGCGTACCGGTCCTAGGTGAATACCATATAGATTATATCTAAAATCCCCACTGTGGCATAACCTTCCAGACTCCCCGTACACAGTGGCTCGGGTGTGAGGGCGATAGGAACTAATTCCATCCGCTTGTCTAACGGAAATTTCAACGTCACAAGATTGTGGTACTCGGAATGCGACGTTTAAGCAGCTAGTAAAATTCCAGTGTCTTAGCACGCTTCGACTAAAGTTGTTCTAGTTAGTGAGAGTGCTATGCAGCGTTCAAATTCAATCTTACCAAGCTTCCGACTTTAATTGGTGATAGCGACAGTGGGACATCAGCGAATGCGAAAATAGAAAATGGGCCAGTAATTGGTTCATATGCTGAAACCACAACTGTGTAGTCACCCTTGCGGAGGTTTTTCACCTCCAACACACAATGGTTCTTTCTATACTTTCCACTCGTTGCAGCTACCTCTGTTTCGGAAAATCCCTTGATAGGCTTGCCATTGCCCCAAAATACAAACACGTGAATGGGGACGAACAGCGGTGAAAAAGCGTAAACTCGTATTAACTTGGCGTTGTCATTCACGGTGAAATGGAACTGTGGATTCTTGTTGAAATTTTCCATGGACCAATTTCCCGGACTAGACTCTTTCGTCCATTCTCTTTCTATAGACGCTCGATGGTCTAAGAACGGCTTCGCCTTTTCAACACCCAATGTTGTAGAGGAATATACAGTAAGACTAAGCCTCAAGCTACTTGCGGTAGGCTCCAAGTTTTCGCTCGATAGCACCACTAGCACTGTAGAGTTTGGCCGTATCGTCAGGTTCATTGTAATGTATGAAGTATTCACAGCGGGACCACTCTGAATCCGTACTGCTTCATCTGGGAGAACAATTTGTTTCTTTCTGTCGTACACAGTAAGGCGTAAATATTCGGATTGTACATGTAGAGATTCTGGCCCAGTTAAATGGCGGACCACAAGCAAAGATACCATAGCTTCCTGGCTCGTGTCGTTGGACACTGTATACTGAGGGCACTTCAAGAGGCTGTTGCAATCCTGTCCAAACAATACAGATTGGAGACCCCACACAAAGTGCGTGGTTGTTTTGTAGTCGTATAACAGGGGGTTCCAGTTCAGGTACATGTGGTCGAATCTACGAAATAAAGCACCAAAGTCTGTCCAAGTCGTGGTCTCACCTCGGCCTTCCCGTTGCTCCCACGGATTTCGTACCTGGATTCTCTTAGATCCATCTTGGTCGTCCAGATCTAGGACTGCGTAATCATGGTTACTTGCCAGACGAAAAACACGGGACTCCTCTTGCAACAGAGTCCCTGTTCCAACACAAATCATCAGGTCTCCGTTTCGCCATCCTGTCTTCAATTTTTGCCACAGCTGTTCGGCTGTCTTTCCCGGAGTCTCCGAATAGGTTTTAAGAGATATATATTCCGGTATCCACTCAGTAAGAACAAAGGTATCAAAAGCAGCATGTGAACCAGCAAAGTCGTAACCTCCCATCACCTTGACGTATGCTTTTTCTATCAAAGCTGGCCATAGAATTCCTGATTGACTGTATACAAAGAGACTAGAGCCATCATTGGAACACGGTAACCGGTCGTCTATGGCGACTCTCCGAAAGACTCCATTGACATTCAAACGGACAGTATATCTACCAGTCGAAGATAGTAGTGGCCCATTGGTATCTCGGGGATACAGATTTTCAATTACTAGATGCCGTTTTGTTCGATTGTTAAGTGAAAATATCGAGAGAAACGAAGACACTAGAGAACAGTCATGAAGCATGTCTTGGTGGACATCGAGAAAGGGCGGCACGACCATCAAGGGCTCTGTACCCAGAGCTTCGTGAGGGCGTTTCCAATCATCAAATCGTTTAATCTGGATTTGCGACAGACTAAGAAGTCCATCTGGATCTTCATACGGCCGTGCATTCTCCTCCAATGCGATGTTTGGAGCGATCCATGGGTAAAAGCAGTACGAGCCAACATTACTGCTAATGTAGAGGATTGCTTCGGAGAGACTCAAAATGTCCGTCTTCTTCTGTTTCAACTTTTCATAAACATCCATGCAGAATGTTATTTGCTGGCCAGTTTCTCGAGGAAGAGAACTTTTGGGAAGCTCAAGGAGCCTGTTGAATTTTGTCAATGCAGTTCTAGCCGCGGCCAATGCCTCTTTTTGGCGGCCGAGGGAGTAAAAGTAAAGAGATTGCTGTAAGTATTCCTTGTTAATGTCAATCTGGATATAGAATATAGTATGAGCTGGACTTACATCTGCTAATATATTTTCAGAATTATCCATAAAGTGAACGTTATAAAGTCAAGTGTCGATCCGGTGAAGAATGTGGGGTAGACATCTCGAGAGACTTAAGTAAATTAGAAGTTGAAGTTTTGGGTAGAAGCTGTAAAGATGTACGTGACACTGTCAGCTTCTTCTAATTGTTATTGCTCTATATATACACATCATGATTCATATTGTTGTAGGACCACCAGTAAGAAAGGTCGACATCTTGGGGTCATATCTCCGCTAGCATTGGAATCGTGAAATCCTCCATTCCGGATACCCGTAAGGGCCAAGACAAATAATCTGACCACTCCTCTCCCAAGTTTATAAATATGTTCAATATCTCGTTGTACGGTCGCCTAGCGACCCAAAACCTCTCGTGAATCGAATGCAAAGTTCCAAAATAGTATGCTAGAATGATCTGGGCCACTGGCTCTCTGTTTCGTAGAAAGTCCACAAACTTGCTGTCCCAGGCAAACATTGGAAAGACAATTAGACATGTTTCGTCCAATGAGAGTACAGCCCGGACAGTCCAGTCTTCTAGACACTTGGCCGTCTCTAAATAACACTGTTCGTCATCTTCTGAGATTTTTCCTATTGATGAAAGATGCTTGATATCTTGTGTAAGATCGTTCATAAACGGTAATGAAATGTGGTTTGCCGCCACCAGATCAGCATTTTCTATACTGAGCAGCGGATGGAGAACACCGTTTCTAGCTAGTAGATCCAAGAAACTGACTGAAATATGTCTGGGCCCCTTGGCTAATGCGAAAATATCCAGTTCTGAGCTCGAGCTCCGCACAAACGGGACCAATTCTGCCATGGAATAGGACAGTAGTAGGGCTAAAGCCGAGCTAAGTAGAATGGGCTCCGCATTTGAGTCTGAAATATGGGTCATTTCCAGAGCCATTAGACGAGCAGACTCGTGGTAGTGTAGGGTAGCGAGCTCGTCAAAATTACTCTTTCCTCGATGCAAGTTATGTAGGTGCCTGGAAGACAATGCTAATATACTGTGAGTTAAAAACCTGTGCTGCATGCCTATCCGGGGAACATGATCTCGCCAAATCTGAAGAGATCTGGCGTTTCCCGTTGACGCAATATGATAGCAAGTTGTGCTCATGTAGGTAAATAGAAGTTCTAACTGATCCATGCTCAGATCAAGTGTTTTAGTGTTGTCGTTCAAAGACATGGTGCGCGGAGCCAGGGACAGACTGCGTACGGTTTCCAGTTCCTCGGCTTTGATTTGAGGGGTTGGAGGGGCCTGAGGCGACAAAGAGGCACCCACATCGCCTCTATCTTCCAGACTTTTGGACCCCTTTTCTCTATACTCGCAAATTTCGTTCTTTGAGACGCAGTTCATGCAAGACGGCCTCGTTTCGTCGCACTTGATATGCATCTTTTTGCAACCCAGACAGCCATTTCGGGATTTGGAATGGAATTTCCGCTGTCTGGGCTTTCCTACACGAGAGTTTCCTTCCATCACACTGCCAGGCCGCAAGTCAGGGTCACTTTTCTCGAACAGAGTGAGATGTATATATATTGTCACAATGCTCACTAATTAGGTCGTCTCCGCACATCAATCACTACTTCGCGCGCCGTTTGACCCCGGAGCCAAACAGGCCGATTAATGCCGAGAACCGTTAGGTGCATGTCACTGTGCAGCGAACATCAAAAAAAATATTTTTTGTGTTTTTCTCCATAGACCTTTTTGTAAATATAAAGACAACTCAACATGGCTATGGATAGAGATACAGCCAAGCGAATAAAAGGCATAAAGAATAAAATTCGGCGGCAAAAGGTGTTTACCAAATTAAAAACCGACCAGAACAAAGCCAGGCACAAAGAACGCCATGAACGAGCCAAGCAAGAGCTGCAAGATCCAACTCTGAAAGAGGAGCGACTGAAAGAGAATGTGACACAGACTATAGAATCGAAAAGAGTGTTTGATGAGACGGTGAACACCGAAGTCGAAGGTGATGATCAGTTCCAGAGCTACTTCGACGGACGGCCGCCCAAGATTCTGCTGACCACCAACGCCAATGCGCATAAAGAGGCCTACGAATTTGCCGATATCCTGCTGGAGATATTCCCAAATTCCAATTTCGTTAAACGTAAACCTCAATTCAATATGAAGGACATGGCGAAGTTCTGTTCCAATAGAGAGTATACCGACGTTGTCGTGATCAACGAAGACAAAAAGAAGGTGAATGGCCTTACATTTATGCATCTGCCCGATGGCCCGACGTTCTATTTCTCGGTCGACTCGCTGGTGAAAACTGACCGAATCGCTGGTCATGGACGTGCTACTGACCATGTGCCTGAACTCATTCTCAACAATTTCTCGACTCGTCTCGGTAAAACTGTTGGCCGACTGTTTCAGTCTCTATTCCCCCAGCGACCCGAGTTTGTGGGAAGACAAGCGGTGACTTTACACAATCAGAGAGATTACATCTTTTTCAGACGTCACCGATACGTGTTCAAGAATGAAGAGCGAGTTGGTTTGCAGGAACTGGGACCGCAGTTCACACTTCGACTACGAAGAGTGCAGAAGGGAATCAAAGAAGAGATTGAATGGGAGCACCGACCTGACATGGATCGCGATAAGAGAAAGTTTTATTTGTAGTTGCAGGTTTTATTTATCATAATAGCATAATATTACGAAACATAATTGTTGTCATGAGTTTTTTCCCTGATCTCTGCCGTACATGGTACAATTTATATTGTTATTCTTATTTCTATATACATGATCTGAGCTGTTCTTAGATCCATTAAAACTTATATACATTTGGCTCCTGATCAAAATCGAGACTCTTCCATCCCGTCAGTTTAGCAGGCCCCAAAACAGTAGCTCCCGCTCCCTTGAAATCAACAAGATTAGGCTCTAGGTAAAGTTTGACAACCTCATACAGATCGTCTAACGTGACATTCAAGAGGTTTTCTCGTCGCAGTTGCTTCAGTTCGTCGCTTATCATATAAAAGAACTTATCATTGAGTTCATTCCGGGGACTAATAGGAGCATCGATTCCCTGGAAAATGCTCAGCTTGGCTTCTTGCAAGTATCGTTCAGTTAGAGACGTATTCAGAACCCACTGAGGAGCTCTTTGGACAACCTCGAGCGAGTTTGCGGGATTGGGGTCTCGGTAAGAATAAAACGAAAACACCCCATCTATGCCACTATATCTAGCACCGCCTCCATAGGCACCACCCTTCTCTCGAACTTCACCATGCAGATACTTATGAGTCAGGATATTACTCAAAATCTGAAGAGCTGCTCCATGCTTGTGATCATAGCTTACTCCAGGTACTGACACACCAATGTATGCAACCTGGAATGGTAGCTGTACATGCGTGTGACTGATCTGAAGAGCGTCGTTCGGCAAACTGCTTGAATTTTCTATAACTGGCAAACCTGAGACAAACTCCTGCACCAAAGATTTCTTCAAGTCCAATGTATCTTCCTGTGGTTGAACAATTGAAGATTTCCACTGCCCCTGAGTAGCCACTAGATCCTTAATCTCGTATAACTTGGGTACAACCAGACTTGACAATTGCTCATCGCTAAACTCCGCTAATTGACGCAATAGTTGAATCTGAGACAGTCCCCCAAAATGTTCACTCAAACTTCGTTTCAACGACACTGACGCTGCTGAGTGGTTCATGGCATAGGAATGACCCGTCTCAGCCAGAGCGTTCAGAGAATTTGAAACTGATGCCGTAATAAGAGGTTTGAGCTTTTCAACATTCGACAAAGTTGGCTCTAAGAACATCTCTTTGAGTAACTCAAACACCTTTGGAGCCTTGCTATCCAAACTGGAACCACTCAGAAGAAGATTCAGCTTGACGTCATCCTTATCAGTAGGATCAGATGTCAGCAAAAATGAGGAAGAGATACCACCAGTATTTAGTTTGATAGTATTTTCTAATTCTTCCATAGAGTAGTTTTTTGTACCAACGTTCTTCATGCCTTCAACGTACAATGATAGAAATGGCAAGAGAGATTTTGGCACTTTATTCGACACGTCACTCATCATAGACATGTACGAAAGTCCTCTAGTAACTGTTTGACGGGACATCAGAGTAACTGGAGATACAGCGGTGGGAAGAAGGTCTTCGTTGTAGGAGACAGTTTTTCCGTGGCGGTCGATATCATCTGTGGAAAGAGAGGGCAATACTGAAGAATCCTGCTTCTTTTCTTGGGTCTCGACAAGTTGAAGACCCCTATCGTAGATGTCAGTTTTGTCCAGTTCAGTGAGAGCGTCAACAGACTTGTCTAATCTTTCGGACTCTTCCTGTACAAGATAGTCCTCGAAAGACTCAGAGGGAACCATTTTGAACTCAAACGTCGGTTTATCCGTAAGATGCTCGGAGATCATCTTCTGGAACACACTAGGGTCGTTTGCGACGGTGTCCTTGAAGCTATTCAAGACTTTCTCATTATCCAGTGTGTCCAACACATTTTTGTCGTTAAAGACTCGTGGGTAGAGACGATAAACTAAACTCAGCCCAAAATTCGATTCAACCTCTTTGTCAGCCAGCTCCTCTTGGTTGATGATTGCATCTACTCTTTCTTTTGGAATGCCATTTTGTACAATATCTTGCAAAACATCAGTCACGGTCTTCTTAAAAACCTCGATGTTAGTTTCGTCCATTCCCTGTAGACCAATAGTAAAAATGTTTTTGGCTGGTGTGGTGTCCAAACCGGTGTTTACCGAGAAGTCAGTTCCAATCTGTGTATCTATCAGAGCTTTATGAAAGGGCGACGAATGACCGTCTGTTAGAAGATGGGAAAGGACTTTCCAGAGGTAAGTACTTTTCAGGTCTGAGGAGTCTCCTACTACCCAGGAGAGAGATACTTTAAATTGTTTGATCTCGTCATAGAGAGGGTCGATAGGACCCTCGACGGTCACTGATTTGGATTCGGTCAGCTCAATGGGGAGTTTGACGTCGTTAGCTGTTTCCTTTTTGGGGAACTCCTTGATGGCATTGTCAAGAGGAGTCAATATCTCCTCAAGCTGTAAACGACCATACGAGAAGGTGAAAGCGTTGGATGGGTGATAATGGTCGGCATGAAACTTCTTCAGGTCTTCGTACTTCAGGTCTGTCATGAACTTTGGGTCTCCTCCACTGTTGTTCAAGCTAGGGTAGATACTTTCAAAGTACTTTATATAGAACAGGTATGAGACGTTACTCTTGTTAGTCACATGAAACAAAATGCCACTCACATGAATCATGAATACGGACAAATACTCACCAATTGTCCCTTCATTTCGTTGTAAACTACACCTTTAAACTCCAGCGGTGTGGACTTATCCCGCGGGTCAGCGTTTTCAAGTCGCCATCCTTCTTGTCTAAAATCCTGTTCTCGGAGCAGGGGACGAAACACAGCGTCCAAGTACACGTCTTGTAAATTTTTGAAATCTTTGACGTTTGTAGTCGCAAACGGATAAAACGTATAGTCGAACCCTGTCATGGCATTCATGAAATTTGCCAGCGACCGGGTCAGCATGAGAAAGAATGGATCTCGAACTGGGTACTTCTGGGATCCGCATAGCGTCGTGTGCTCCAGAATGTGTGGCAGACCACTGTGGTCTGGTGGATTGGTTCGGAAACCGACACAAAATACACTGTTGTCATCATCTTTGGCGACATGGACGTGGCGAGAGTTGGTCAGCTCTTGCGTCAAGTCGTAGACTTGCAACTGTTGGCTGGGGATGTCAAAGACATTTGAGACTCTATATGAGGTGTCTCCTATCCGATCCCCGACAGAAAGCTGTGAGAGGTGGCGAGCGGTGGCCGGCCATTTGCTGTTAAACAAATGAGCAGTTGCGCTTCTCGAGAGCCCAGATCCCGGACTTCGTAGCAGCCTTAACATTCTAATTATCGATATTATAAGGAATGGCAAAAAACCGCCCCACGCAAAGACTGATTTATATTCACACTATGCAGTTAACCTGAGTACTACAGCTTTTGTTCTGTCACCCGCATTGCGCAGAACAGACCATTTAAAAATTACAACAGCCCCGTTGTAGAGTTTTACTGTCCTCGCAACACAACTCTGGCGGTGTAACAGTAAAAGCTCCACCACCACCGGATCTCCATCATCCCCACAGATCACCAAACCCTCTCCACGCGCGCCTTCTAAAATATTAAACTCCAAAACATCGTCCAGAAACTCAAATTATAAATACATATATAAACATATATCAACTTCCAAAAACTCGAGGGAACTCTCCAGATAGAAATCCAGCACAGCTTTCAGTCAATCTTATACAAATACACATACACCCCGGCTGAATCTCTGTGTGAATTCCCCGCCGCAATGGAATCACAAGCAATTCAACAGGTGGTGACGGCGCTCGAGGTTATCCATCGGTCGTCGAGTTCAAATCAGGATCGAAGAAAGGCACAAGAGGTGAGTATTTTTTTTCCACCGTAGTTATAGATTAGGTGTAGTAGTAGAATCTGGAGTAAGCCCTAACAAGTTCCTGGAGACCATTAAAGACGAAAAGGACTGCTCGTATTACGGCTATCAATTGGCCAAGGGAACAATCAGCGACCAAGGGATTGTCCGGCATTTCGGGCTTGGGCTGTTGGAGTTTTGCATCAGATGTAATTTCCGCGACTACGAAGAAGAGCAGCGGGTGGCAATCCGCAATTGGATAATTGACTTGGCCGTGGGAGCCTCCATGTCCGATGCGCACTACATCAAAGAGAAGATTGCATTCCTATGGGTCGCACTGGCCAAGCGGGTGTGGGGTTTGGAGGCCCAGGACAGAGACGGATGGTTCAATATGGATTCCGTGTTACTAGAAATGTGGAACAACAGCCCGGCGACAAAGGAGCTGTCGATACTGATCTTCAAAACGCTGTTTGAGGACATGTATCTGCTGGACGACCCAGTTGCGGCGAAGCGCGGGTCGGTGTTGAGCGCTCAGTGCATAGAAATCGTCACTTCAGATGAAGACCTTCGAGCGACATACGAGTCAAGAGTCGAGTCGCTTGAAAGACTGCGGGCGGATCCAGTCGGGTGGCTGAACCGATGGAGTAATTTATTAGGCGAATGTCTTCAATCCGGGTTGGCCGACGCTACAACCGAGTCATTTGCAGTCAAGTTACTGGAAACACTGAAAAACTGTCTATATTGGGTGTTTCCGTTGGCTGTGAGGAATGCGAACTTGTTGGAAAGACTGAGTGTGGCTCTAACGACCGACAATATTCGGGTCCGAATCTTGGCCACAGACTGCCTCCACGTTCTTTTCACCCGCAGTTTTAGCAGCGACGATGATTTCCAAGCCATCGTTGGATCTGTGTTTTTAAGCCCCGGTATGGCCGTTTTATCGCAAGTATACGACTCAGTGAACATCGATATCGATGATGTCGATGAACAGCAATACATATTCTTGAAAAAGCTTGTCGAAATGATAGTTGGGCTAGGAGAATATCTGAACATCTCAAAATCAAACCTTCCCCCGCAAGCTGACATCGCTGCATACGTCCGCCTGGTCCTAAAAACAACTCAGCATCCCAGTCTAATTATATCGGGATTGTCTCTCCAATTCTGGTGCTCGGTTCTGCGAGTCGAGAACATTCATGGCAGAGAAGAAATCACTAAAATCCTTCCTGACCTCCTCCAGATGGCTGTAGAGAGATGCATTCGATATGAAGATCTCAGTGACAACCACGTTGCAATTCGCTTCCTCACCTTAGATTTCGACTCTACCCCGGAAAGCCACGTCTTTCTTGGTAACTACCGACACTTTATGGAAGATATTGTCCGATTGATAGTGTGTGAGGTTCCTTTCGATTCATTAACCTGGCTCAAAACTAGAATGAACATGTTTTTCACTGGCGAGGTCGGCTGGCAAGCTCTCAACCTTGAAAAGCTTAAGTATAATAACAACCCCAACTTTTATTTAGCATACTCACAGTTCATCGTAGTAGAGGTGGCTCTACGTGGTGTAACTCGCTGGAAGCTGTGGTATCAGCAAGACGACAAAAGGGAACAACTAGTAAAAAACCTGTCTCTTGTTGAAGACTGGTGCAAGGAGATCTTGTCAATGAAAATCAAAGACCCCGTTTTACTGAGAAAACTGGTACAGTCTCTGGTACAGTTTGCACCTCTTTTGAAGGACAGCGAATCGTCTCAGCTAATGTTTATGGTACTGGAAAGAATTCTTACTGCTTGTACTACTGAGTATCCGAATGATGCCTCCGACGAAGATAGAGAAGCCATTCGTGATCTAAGGACAAGTTGTGGTACAGAACTTAATCGATTGGCATACCTGATTCCAGATTCTCTGATGGGCATCTATCTTGATCTCGAGCGAGTCATTGGCGAGATAGTAGCATCCAGCAGAGTAAGTGATCATGAAATTGTTGCATTTCAATCCTTCTTATTGGTCATCAGCCAGAGATCCACCAATGTCGATAACAATAGCAAAGCGGAAAAATTCGTTAGCATTGTCGATCCCGTCTTATCTTCCTGGTTAGAAGAGTCGACTATCAAGGGTCTCATGGATCTACCATGGTTCATGGAAAGGATTGGTATTGTCAAGATAGCGGACTACTTCAGATCTCGAGCCGTCACTGCTCAGACAGATCTATTCTCAACCAACATGGACGAAGCCGGCCGAGAGCTAAAAGCTGAACTCAAAGACAAGTGGTCTAAGCTCTTCCCTATTCGAGCTACCAGAATTTTTATTCAATATACCATTGAAAAACTCGACCACAAATCTCCTGAATATTTAGCACTTCTTGAACTTTGGAAGCCCCGAATTCAACCTATTATCCCTCATATTCTTCAACTAATCTCCCAGATTGAAGCTTATCACAATCCTTCGAATTGGGGAGATCTTCCTTCAGAGGTGCAAAGCTTTGTTAAGTATAGTTGCATGGAGAGATTCTGGCAAGTCGGTGTGTCAGTTCAAACCAGAGACGAATTTGTGGACGAAAATGTTCGTGCAATGAACACACTTAGAGATTTCGCTGATTCAACCGGCCACATCATTAGATACACTCGAGAGTATGCATTTCTAGCCCTGGGCAGTATCAGCCAGCTGGAGGGTACATTGTACGAGATCCCCAACATTGCAACTCATTTGTGGACTGCTTTGGCCAAGGAATCCGAGGGTATCACAAGTCATTCGTGGAGGCATATGATATCGCTGGTATTGCGAAACGTGGTTAAGAACTGTCCTTCGCAGTTCATTGAACCATTTATGAGTGAATTCCTACCTCCTGTGTTGAGCAAACTTGACGAGGTCTTGAGTGAAAAGTGGGCCAAATTGTACAAAACCGGTTTGCAGATGACAGACGAAGAGGAAATCGCCGATGATTCCAACCTTTCTGAGGAGATGATGGAAGAGCACCTTCTGAGACAACTGACAGCCATTGTAGATCGACTGTTGATTGACTTAGTTGGACAGATTCACAGTGGCAAAGCAGATGATCACATTTCAAAGCACAATTCAACTCAGGCGTTGCTAAGACAAGTTGTCCTTGGCAACAAAAATATTCTTGGACCATTCTTAAAATTGACGATGAATGTAATGTTGTTTAAGGATAATCGGTGCAGCTTCAATGCCTGCCTGGTTGTCCGAAATATCCTAGGGGATATTCTATTAAAGGATAATGAAGTTGACGAATTTTTATGCGAATATTATATGAAAGCCTGTTTGACCATATTGAACGATACATATTTCACGGATGTTCACAGCGAGGCCGGATATATCCTGACTACAATATACACCGTCTTGCGAACAAAAGATAAACGCCCTCTTGAAGTCCTGCTTTCTTTGATTTCACCTGAGTGCAAGGAGCATGCGGTTTGGTTCGACCGTTCTATCCTTGAGGAAAAATCTCTGCGGCAGCAAAGAGGGGTGTTTTTGGAGTTTTTGGCCGTGGTGCGAGCGGTTCAATCCAACGACTACAGCGAATTCTATTCCAGAGAGGCGATGAGAAAGAGAAAAGAAACTCTCAGCCAAGTAAAAGGACTCAAGCAAAGACGTCCTCAGGGGACTAATCTCATAGACGATGAAGGTCTGGATGAATCGTTGGCTACGTTGTACGGTTCGTGAATGAGAAAAAGAAGGCTACAAGAGAGCCAAAAATGAATTCTGTATCTATATTTTGTAAATTTTATGCTTACAAGCAAATGTTTGTATTCTACAATGTAATCTATATGCTGGTTTATTTACCAAACATCTTCTTGATAAATGTTTTGTGCTTTCATGCTCTTGATAAGTTCTTCGGCCTTTTTCAATGGAATATCCCTCTCTTGACTTATAATTCTAGCCAAAGTAGCTTGCACATCTCGAGCCATTCGGTTTGCGTCACCACAAACGTACAAGAATGCGCCCTCCTTTAACAAGGTATTAATATATTTTGCATTCTCCTCTAGTCGGTGTTGTACGTAGACCTTGGTAGGTCCCTCTCGGCTGAATGCATTGAAAACCTGCAAGAAGTTCTTCTCAGTGAACTCAGTTGTACCCTCTGGAGCGGGCTCAATATGATTGGCCCACTCTTCAGCATACAGATTGTCTTCTTTTGAATGTCGGCATCCAAAGAATAAAACAGCTCTACCGATTGGAACACCGTTACGAGCTTGTTGAGCGCGCTCATGAACAAATCCACGGAATGGTGCTACACCGGTTCCCGGACCAATCATAATGATAGGCTTGGTTGGTTTTGAGGGCAGTTTGAAGTTCGAGTGTCGAACATGAATAGGCACTCGAGTGTTGGAGTCGCCAATGTACTTTCCTCGAGGACCCGAGATGCTATAAGAAAGAGACTTCTCGTTATCCACAATGCTCTTCTTAATGTCGAAGATGTAATTGGTGGCAACACCCTTGAGAATGTGATCCGACTGCTCGGGTTTGATAGATTCAACCACGGCAGTGATTGAGATAGTGCTCTTGTCTACCAGAGACGACGAAGAGATCGAGTAATATCGGGGTATCAGATGCTGCAAGCTCTCAATCATGAAAGAAAAGGGCACTTTGTCCCAGACAGCGCCGTTCGAGATGGTTTCCAAGAGCCGAGCCGTGTTCAGATAATGCCTGGTGACCTCGTTGTGGAAGAGGACTTTGTCCGAACCTAGAGCCATCGCTCTCTTCTTGGCATCCTCATTAGGAGCAAAGGTAGCTATGGAGCTAATCAGCTGTCGAGAAACTGGGCCATTGATTTCCAAGTAATATCGGACCACTGTGTCGAAAGTGGTAGGAACAGGAAATGCAATTTTGGCAGTAGGGTCCAATTTCTTCACGTTGATAACGCCATGTCTTTGGTGATCAAGGCCAAAGATCCTGAGGAATCTGTCGACCTCCTCGTTGGAGTTCTGGGGCCAGAAAGCCAAGTGGTCTCCAGTGGTGTATCGAAGACCGCTGTCAGTAAGATCCAATTCCAAGTGAATACAGTTTCGACTTGTCGAGTTGAACAACTCCCGTGTGTGGGAGATTTTGGCCAAGTAAGGGTTGGTAGCATTGAAAGGGGCAAAGGAATCGCCGTCTAGGTGCTTCTTGTTGGGCTCCCCAACAAAGACTGAGGTGTCTTCACTGGAAACGTCCAATTCTTCGATAATCTCAATGGTAGGCTCGTAAACGGCTTCGTGCTCCTCCAGGTTCTTTTCGGACTTCCAAGCCAAGAAGAGCTCGTCTTTCCAAGCAAGATAGTCCTCCTCCATAGTTCCGTTTCCGTCATCTCCTTCACCGTATGGACCAATTCGATGAGCCCCAAGTTTAGTCAGAGCTTCATCGAGTTGCCGGCCAACCTGGTTGAAAAACTCATAAGTGGAATTACCCAGACCGAAAATGACATAGTTGAGATTTCGTAGAGGTTTAGACTCGGCGTCTTCCTCATTTGAAAAAGTGACGTCAGGAGAAGTGAGAAACTCGTAGAAAGCCACAGCGTTATCAGTCGGTTCTCCTTCACCGTAGGTAGCCATTACGAGACCCATGACCTTGTCCTCGGGGAAGGTATCCAGATTCTCAAAGTCAAAGTTGTCTACGTCTGCGACCATGGTTTTCAAACCATATCTGGAAGACGCTTCTTTAGCCACTCGGGAAGCATAGTCCTCAGCAGTTCCGGTCTGAGATCCGTAGAAAATGACTACATTCTTATCGTTCTTCTCCATCTTTTGGATGATATCCCGTGACGATGACCCACCTCCTGCTCCGATCCCGCCCAGTTTACCAAAATCCTTGCCATCACCAGGATACCGCTCTTCTTCTACGCCCCAGAGTGTTCCCTTGGTGAAGAAGGCCACGGTGATAAGCAGGATAACCGCCAGCACCGCGATGTCTAAGATGTCTAATTTCATGTTGAGAGATCGAAAAAAGCTAACACCGTTAAGAGAAAGAATATCCCAGTCGAGAAATCAAAACGAAAAAAAAAATAGAGAAGTGAAACACTTGATAATAAGATATACCACTATTCGGGTCTATTATAAACGGGATGACACTGAAATTTGACTTTCGGTGGCCTGTTTTATGTGTACGTGGACAAAATGTCTGACAGTTTTAAATCTAGAAACGATGTCGGTAAAGAGAAATATTAGATTACCAGCTGTATGTTTGAAACTTTAAACAATATCCGCAGAGCAGCAGCAGCAGGTGAAATTTCAGGTCGGTGGAAACTGTCCCGCAGGATAAAAGTCGGGTGTTGGGTTTTCAGACTTTCCAGATATCTTAATTAATTTATTGTCGCTGGGTCGTTTTCCTCGGGAAATAACACGGGAGATTTTCAGATGTGGGCAGATCTCTATAGCCGTGCGTTTGGATCTTTTTACGACTGGCTGTGAATCAGATATATTGTAAAGATGTGGTGCGAGCAAAACGTAGCGTTTATATAGAAATAGTTATGCACTGGCGAAATTATATGTTGTTATATGTGATGCCGAGCGGGGCAAGACAGCAGCAGTGGAACGTCAGATCTAATATATTGTTACTATTTGGCAATGAGGACCGAAATCGGCACTTTCATATGATAAAGTGAGTGACCGTGTGCATATGTAAGAAACGATCAAAGCCGCAGGACTAATCTATATGGGGAGGGCTGTGCTGAAGATCGCGATTGTGATCGCCTTATAAAAGGGGAGTTCGGGTCGGAGATCATCTCATTAGTCCTGTCAGTTAAACGTGAAGAGCGAGCGCGGAGCTCTGAAGCCTTTCGGCGAGACGTAACATAGTGTTTAGTAGTATTGAATGAGTTGATTATAAGAAACTTTGTATATTCGCACCGCTCGCACGAATCGCATATGTACGTAGTTTCAAGCTGAGAAATTATACGTATATTATGTATGCACATATATGAGGAGGTTTTAGTTTTAGCTTCAATCGTATTGATTCGTATATATTTATTGAAGGCTGAGAGAATAAACGACATGGTAAAGAGAGATTTTGATGGAGTTTACGTTTACAAAGACTAATGTCCCGCGTGTCAGCTTCAGTACGGCCAGCTAGTCATACAGATATCTCTATATGTAGCTTACCAGACCTGTATTATGGCTGAATATCTGCCGTAATCCTCTAGTAAATCACCTTTCCCCTGTAAATCATAGTATACAGTTTTTACTGTACACACATACTCACTGCGATGTTATCATTACCCAGTTAAGTATACTGTCCGCTAGTTTCTGTCATGATGATTGCCAAAAATACCCCACCATTGGTCGGTTGATCTGCCAAACTTGACTTCACCACAACTCAAACAACTATGGTGCAATTGGACTTGCTCGAAATCAAGAAAACACTTGTAGAAGTCGCCATCGAGGCTGGAAGACGAATCAAGGAAACTAGTGGAACCGTCCAGTTTATTGATAAGAAGAATGGCGTAGACTTGGTCACGAAAATTGACAAAGAGGTCGAAGACTTTGTGTCGTCGACGCTGAAGGAGAAATATCCTGACTTTGAGTTCTACGGAGAAGAGACTTATGTCCCCGGGAAATCTCAATTAACTGATGCTCCTACATTTATTGTCGACCCAATTGACGGTACAACCAACTTCATTCACTTCTTCCCCAACTGCTGTATCTCGTTGGGCTTTGCTTATAAGAAGGAACCTCAGGTTGGAGTCATTTACGGGCCCTTTTTAGACGCTCTGTACACTGGAGTCAAAGGCCATGGTTCTTATTTGAATGAGAAAAAGTTGCCTTTGCTCAGTCCGTCTCCTTTGAAGCTGCAGAGTGCGCTCTGTGGAGTTGAATGGGGAACTGACCGAACCGGGAACAACTTCAAGGTAAAGACTGAAACGTTTGTAGCTTTGGCTGCCGAGGAGAAGGACGGTGGTGGTTTCGCTCACGGGTTCAGATCAATGGGCTCGGCTGCTCTTAATCTTGGATCGGTGGCTTCTGGGTCTCTGGACTGCTATTGGGAGGGAGGTTGCTATGCCTGGGACGTTTGTGCCGGATGGGTTATCCTGGAGGAAGCAGGCGGTAAGATTGTCGGAGGAAACCCAGGACAATGGAGTACTGAGCTGGATAGCAGAGTGTACCTTGCTATCCGGGGAGGTGAAAATCAAGACGAGTTTGTGAAAGACTTTTGGAGTCATGTTAAAGGAGAGCTCGAATACAAATCGTAAAAGATCGAGACTTTAGGGTATACGGATATAACTATAGATAAATAAAATATATTATAATATGCAATACGATAATACAACTATTAAAGACACTATTTTACATGGCCAAGGCGACACTCTTTGGCACCTTGAAAGATATGCAATACATGTTTTTGGTCGGAGCAACTTTTCGCACATAGTGAACGGATAAATCGCTACCTGCCATCTCATGCGATAGTTTCTCCGACACAGTTTTCCGAAGTGCTTCATGAACCTGTTCTTCTGTCGGTTCCTCCTCGCGGGCAGCGAACTTATAAAAACAGTGGCAATGAACTGTAGGGAGTTTGTCCTCGGGGATGTCATCACTGCCAAAGATTTGTAGTCGCAATGCAGAGTCATTGTATAGTCCCACAAAAGCGTCCAAGAAGTCCAAAGCAGAATCTGGAAGGTTCATGACATAATGGCTAAAGTGTTTTGGAACTACAACTACCTCCTTCGGTCTGGGTTTCGACCTGGATCCTCTTCTCGGTGGCAGTTCTACCTCGGTATGTGTAGTTTGAAAGTCAGCCAAATACTTCACAGCCCTCTGAATAAACACCCTTCCATCCTCATTATACGGATATGCAAAGTTCTGCGTCTTGTTCAATGCAACATTTCCTACTAGGCTCTTGTAACTCTCCGGATTCAAGTCATTGGCAAAGACAACGACTCCCTTTTTTGCTGCCGGCACGGCGAATGGCCCAACTCCAGCAAATACGTCGCATACAGCTTGTCCTCGATCAAACTTCCCTATTAAACGGTCATGCTCAGTGTGAAGTCTAGAATTCCAGTATACCTTATCGAAAGCAAACTGAAACCTGCATCCACTTTCACTTTGTTCCACTTCAAAGTCAGGTTCTCCGGCTAGAACCTCCATCTCAAATGTCCTGAATACTGTGCCAATATTATCTATTTTGTTCACGACAGTTTTGATCGTAGGATTCTTGTCAAAAACAACCTGACCAATAAGGCTTTTGTACGGCAGATATTGATCTCTGATGTTCATATGCGCAATGTGTCCCACTACAGTGAACCCGCAAGGAACTTCGTCTAGAAGGTCTTCTGGCAGGATAGCGGCCAGAATTTCTTCCGCACGCCAGTAGTCATAACCCAATGTTAATGTATACGGCTGGAAAGCAGCCCCAGCTTGTTTCAGTATATCCAAAGTCGACGGTGAAACTTTTTGTTCAACGTCTTCGACTTTGCTGACGTCGGGTTTCAACAGAACACCCTTCTGGCCATCTGCCTCGACGATTCTAGAGATTCCCTGCATTTGCAGTAAATCTGCCCTTGAGTTTTTCCCTAATACTGTGAAATAGGAAGGATCTTGCAGTTTCGCTAATACGAGCGGGATATCACGCCTAAAGAACGAGCGGTCCAGATCTTTCATTTGGCGGTTCACGGGCGGCGGGAACTCTCTGGGGAGTTCCTTAGCAAGTGCAGTGGTCCTCGACGTCATTGATAGTGCTGTAGATAATTTCGATATCCAGGATCTCAGCATGAACAAGATTTCAATGGAAAATACGAAAATGCCAAATTATTGACAAATTTTATGTAAGCGTGCAGCCAAGAGTTATCAAATTTCTGTTATTCACCACATTCTTTAGTGTGTTCAATCTGCGCCTTTCAGCCGTGCAAAATCATGACCTTTTTCTTCAATATCTCGAACTTCACTTATATTTCTTATATTGTAAATAATGGCGGTAATAACCATCACAAGACCACAAATTAAAACTGTGGACCTCGTCACGGAGGATATCCACTACTCCGATGCCGACAGTGACGTAGAAATGGACGAGGAAGAACCGGCTGAGGCAGAGGGACTTGTCACTCCCGGTGAACTGATCACTGAAGACACTGCGTGGATGAGGGGTCATGGGACTTATTCAGAAGGAGATAAAACATTCAGTTCAGTGGCTGGTATGATACTTCGAGTGAATAAGTTGCTGAGTGTTAAACCCTTGCGAGGCAAATATCAGCCAGTTATTGGAGATCATGTTATTGGGAGAATCACAGAAGTTGGCAATAAGCGGTGGAAAGTAGACATTGGAGCAAGTCAGGATGCAGTACTCTTACTGGGGTCTGTCAATTTGCCTGGAGGTGTACTTCGACGTAAAAGTGAGAGTGACGAGCTTCAAATGCGTCAGTTTTTAAAAGAAGGTGATCTGCTAAATGCAGAAGTGCAGGGCTTGTTCTCAGACGGAGGATGCTCTCTTCACACTAGATCGCTGAGATACGGGAAATTAAGGAACGGGATGTTGCTGGAAGTTCCTTCTTCCTTGATTATCCGTCTGCGGACGCAGGTCTATCGACTACCAGGGGACGTTGACATGATTTTGGGAATAAACGGATATATCTGGTTGAGTAAGAGTATCCTGCAAGAGACGGCCAATGTCTCAATTACCAGGTTGGAAGAAGAAGCCGGCTTGGAGATATATAGTGACAAGAATGACCACATATCAGGGTCTGTCCGGTCCTCCATTGCTCGGTACGCAAACTGTATCAAGGCACTTGCATATAAAGAGGTTGGCATCAACGAAGCTCGGCTGATAGCAGCGTACGAGGCGAGTTTGATATATGAGAGCCCTGGGGAACTGATAGAGAATGATGTGATGGCCATGCTAGCTGACGAAGCGTTGACGACTTAGAGAGTAACGAGTTAAAAATACTATATTTAATGACCTAATAATAATGCATTACCAAAAAACTACATACACTACTATCAACTACTTACTACCAGGAACCTTCAGTACATAAAAATAGGTGGTTCCAAAATGATATCTGTTGCCTTGCACCACTTCCAGCCCGCTGGATTTGACAATTGCATCAATAGCAAGATTATAGCGGCATCCCCATTCTTGCAGTCGCTTTTCAGCATTACGGTCCATTCGTACATTAGTGGTTTGCGACGTGGACCGACCATGTTCGAGGAGAACTATTCGTCCGCCGGGTTTCAATAACTCCGACATGTTTTTCAATACTTTTACTGGGTCTTCATGCGAGCATAGACCAAACGACTCCATGATTGTGTCAAATTTCTGACCCGAAGTGTCCACTTCTGCCAGATCTTCAGCCTTGGCCTTGACAAATTGCACTGCTTCTTTCTTCGGGAATCGTTTCTCAAACTTCTCAGCAGTTATCTTTAGCATCTCTTCTGAACTATCGAGGAACGTAATTGATGTGATTTTGCCCATGTGCAGGTACTTTACGTTTCGACCAGTTCCACAGGCGACTTCCAGCACGTCGCCTTTGGCTAGCTTACCTAGCTTTCGTCGAAACCACCAGATATAAGCTGCGAATTCCTCGAGCCAAATCTTTGAATCATAGTCAATTGCTAGCTTATCAAAGATTGTAGTTGTGTCTGTCGGAGGCATGATATGCTTTTCTTCAGGCTGCTGGCCGACGGATCTGGGCTGTATGAAGTTTGAACTGATGTATTCATAGCCAACGTAGATAGCAATTCCATAAACTACGATTCCAATAAGAATGGACCGTGGTTCGGGTAGTACCAAGGTCGACTTTTGGCGGTGGGGATGTTCATCCGGGCGAGGTCTGGCTTCGGTGTGCGACGTTCCCGTAGATACAGGACGACGGAAGAAGAATTGGTGTCTGGCATTTTGAGACACTGCAATTGGTGTGAATGTTGGGAGGTTTTGGCAAAGTACGTTTCTGGTTGCCAGGCGACTTAAAGCACCGGTTCGTAGTAAAGCTACAGGTGCTTGTCTGAACATGCTAAAACAAGTCCACTGAACAAGGAACCGTTCAAACCAATGATTATTTCAAATCCAAGTTTTTGGTTTTATGTTTACCAATCAGCACACAAAGACCTTGATGATACGGCTGTCAAGTAATATCTCTTACAGAATCGTATTTAGGTCTGCTTCAAGACTGATTGTATACTACTAGCATCCAATAATAATGATGTGTGATCTGATAACTACCTATCACTAATATTGATATTTCTGAACACAAGATCTCGGTTGCACCGTAGAACGCCCCTCCAATTCGGTTCCTTATATATTCCCCACAATTGCTGACCAGCTGCTCCAGATCCTCGAAGCTAGTTTGAAATGAGCAACATGAACTATACCAGATCTGACAGTTGGTTAAGGGCTCGCCAATAGTACTCCTGCAGTAGTTTTACATGCAGAAGTTGACCTGCCCACCGTGTTGTCCACGTACCGCTCAACACGTCGACGTACATCTCAGTACACCCCCAGGTCTGCAATTTGTCCTGATTTTCAGCGGCTGGCCAAGAGCAACACCAGAACGCAAACTCTAAACATAATCACTGAAAAAATGTCGACTACTTCAGACGTCAGATTATTTATTCGACCCATTGGTCGCGATGGTACGTGCTATGATTTCGGCCCTTCGGTGATTGCTGTTTTCTAACAAGTTGTCGATCGAGATATCGAGGACCTTTTTGGCAAATTTGGACGTGTAACTGAGGTTCGGTTGGTCCGAGGATATGGATTTGTGGAATTCGAAACCGCCGACGACGCTCGGGCCGCTGTCGACGAATTGAATGGGTCTGAGTTTGGAGGAGAGAGTCTCATAGTCGAATTTGCAACTGAGAAACCGCGAAGAACAGAGCGAGCACCGTATGATCGAGAACGTGGAGGCGACCGACGGGGCCCTCCTCCTCCTCCACCTCAGTTTAGTTCTCCCCGAGAATCAGCATATCGACTGAATGTCAGCAATTTGTCTTCGTCAACTTCGTGGCAGGTAAGTACGCGCGAGAAACGGACGAGCGAACTGGTCTGCGGACCTAAATATGAAAAAGGGATAGATCGGCGACAAAGTTGAAGTGTTTTAAGTATGAGCGTTTGATAGGGGCGATGGTGTGTTCCTTTGAAGGGATCAGTTCACTGTATGATCCACTGCTCTTGTACCTCTTCTATCCCTTTATATGATTGTTCCTGCACCGGTTCAGTTCCTCATTACAACGGTAATACTGTTTTTGTGAATCCCAGCTAACAAGGATCTGAAAGATTTCATCCGAACAACTGAAATCGAAGTGAAATATGCCGACGTCTCCCGAAGAAGAGACGGTACTGGGTAAGTTATAAAGACACATTATAAACAGAATTGTGTCATTGGAAGCTAACAAGTGTCGTTGATTTTGCTAGCCGAGATGAGATGGAACGAGTCCAGAAAGAGTTGGATGGAAAGGAATATCAAGGAACCAAAGTGTTCTTCCAAGAAGATGATGGAAGATCATCTCGTCCTGACTACGGCCGTGGCGGCTCTCGAGGAGGATCCTTCCGTGGCCGAGGTGGCCCAAGAGGAGGATTCAGAGGGGATCGAAGAGGTGGTGGCTACGACAGAGGATTCGACCGTGGATATGACCGAGGATACGACAGAGGTGGAAGAGGATATGACCGATATGACCGTCGAGACCGGGACTACGACCGGGGAGACCGAGATTACGACAGAGGTGACAGAGGCAGTCGAGATTATGAGCGAGGAGACAGAGATGATTACGACCGATATGACCGTCGAGATCGACCCAGATCCAGATCTCCCGACCGAAGATATGATGCTCCTGCCCCACTTCCTGAGAATGGTGACCATGGTGATCGAGGCCATGACGACCGGGACCATGGTGACCGGGACCACGATCGTGCCGAAAGAGATTACGACAATGACCGTGACAATGGCCACGAACCTATGGATGATCGAGAGTAAGTGGGCAGACACGACGAGGACGACTGCGTGTGATGGATTTGAGAGAGTGCCCGAAATTTAAAGGAGTAGTAGTTTCCATTATGTCAGGCGAGAGTTTTTGTAATACTAGGTTTTAAAAATAAGCGAGAAAAATGAATATGATAAGAGGACGGACAAGAAGGAAGAATTTTGTATTATAGGAGGTATCGACTGACCATTCAGCCAACCAATAAAACCAATGAGGGGCCAAAAGTGAACAACAGCCAAGATGACAGTTTATAAGATGACATGAAGAACTGCAATTGTTATGAGACTTCTAATGAATTTGATGAACTTTGGATGATTATAAATAAGCCATTGCACACAATTTGTGAATGCCCATTATGAGTCTAGTGCGATGAACGTCAAAAACCGTGAATGCGATCGTGATCTATAATAATGTGCTATCAATAACTATGAACATGAGAGGCGTGCTTTTTAGACCAAATCATGTATAGTGCTAGCGTAATTGATGCCATACTAGTAAATGAAGTGATGACAAATGCCTGGGAGTAGCAGGCTATGCCAATCTTGCAAGCATGTGTTTTCAGACCATCATCTCCAATTATCCAACTACTGTGAGAGTCGTAGATTTTTCCAAACAGCATATTGAGTACGTAGGAAGAAAAGACTGGAGCAGCTGCTACCCAGCCCCAATTCTGAGAAAAGTGGTCCATTCCAAAACTTTCACCGACAATACTAGGCATCACACCAAACAATAGGCCATACGAGGAGCCCGTCAAAAGAGAAAGGATCCAAACATAATGGGCATTGGTCATGTACTGCGCGGTTATCTGTGTTATAAAGCTTACTGTTCCCGCGAGAACAACTAGCCACAAACGTTGGAAGTTGTAGAATCGAGAAACAAAATCCGACAACCAGCCGCTCAACAATCGAAATGAAAAGTTGGATAATGAAATTAGAGCTACTTGGAGTGCCTGGACGGACTGGACTTTGTTAGGGTCGATGTGAGTGGTCGATGGAGACAGAAGAGCTCGCACACAGTAACCAACGGAGTAAATGAACATTTGGCCAGTACCGGACAATAAACCTAACAGGACGAATTGCTCCCAGAACTCGAGTCTGAACAAAAGTTTCCAGCCGTAGTTTTCGGTGTTGTAGTCATGGAAAGAAGTGGTACTTCCATCTGTGTCTTTTGCTGGAGATTGTAGAGAAACCCGGGATGGCGACCCTTCGGACAGCAAGCTTTGTTGCTCGTCTTGCTCTTCGTCACTAACAATCTCATCTTTCTCCGGGCCGTACACCTTGACCCAGGGACAATTCAAAGCACATAAGCCACTGGTTCCAATGGCGAGAGTCTTTATGAAATCCGCAGTATCTCCCTGTGGTAAAATACTCAATGTGAGAGTAGTGAAGAAGAACGCAGACAGCCCATATGATGCAAGGGGGAAAGCAGTTGCCGTTCCTCGGGATTTTGGGAAATTCATGGCAGCTGCTTTGACACAGGAATTGTACGCCATGGTACTTCCGAATCCTGCAAAGAACAGGGCCAAAGCGATCAGAAACACCGATTGAAAGCGATACACATATGCCAGGTATATCGAGTAGTAGCCTGAAAACAGCAACACTGTGCCTATCGCCGAGGGAAGACGCGGACCAAACTTGTCTATGATGAATCCAGCTGCCGCACCAAACAATGACACTCCCATGCCGCCGGTCATTCCTATAAATTCAGTCTGAGTGGCAGTGAACCCCAAGCGATCCGCCAACTGCGTAGAGTAGGCGGAAAAGATGTACACTGTTCCGCAGCCTAAGCTGGCGAAGAAGCAGTTTACAATGACAAGAAGTCGTTTGTGGTGGACTGTTAGGGCCATGGTAACTGCTTGGAAATGCTATCAGATGTTGAGGAAGCACAGTACAGTACTACATTGAAAACGAGATCGTTTTGTTCAGTCAAATCGAAGTCCGATTACGCAAGAGATAAGAATATTAGTGGGGGGTTTATCGGAGAAGATACAGGTATAGGCGTAGGCAGCTACATAGACAGGCGTAAACTACAATAATTTAATGGAAATGACTGAGCATGTACTCGAACTGGATTAAATGATTAGAAGTATTGTTTTAGTCTCGTAATATCTAACTTTGACGTATTTGTGTTTTACTTCACTTGACATTCTTCCTTGGAGTGTAACTCAGTAGCTCAATTAATACGAGAGTACTGTAAGGGTGCACTTTAAGCTTCATATATCTGTTCAAACAGCTGAACAGGTCAAATCTAAATGTAAAAACAGTAACAATTAAACGGTACATGACTGTAGTGACGTCCAATATTGATATGTACATTGATCATATAGTGATAGTTAGCTATATAGTGCCAATTTTGTCACTCTCACCAAATGCTTTTTGATCTGACATGGCAGACAGCAGTCAGATACAACTCTAAGATATATGGGATGCTTAAATGAGAAAACCGGATCCCTTTTCTTTATGGCAATGTCGTTATATGTTTCGCAAACCTCCATTGGCCGTCCCAGGCTATACTGACAAATTACCATATGCAAAGTGCTTTACTGCTTCTTTTGTTTTGCCTTCTGCTTCTGTTTCTTCTTATCCTTCTTTCGCAATCCGCTCATGCCACTCTTAACACATTCTGTATATAAACTCCAGAATTCTTCCAAGCCCTGTGGATCTACAACAGTGGAAATCTTGATCTTTTTTGATTTGTCGGTTTTGCCGTCAGTGGCTCGGAATATTATAGCATAGGGACCACTATTCTCGCCTTCAACGACTTCTTCGGATACCACTGATTAGAAATTGTGAGAAAATTTACAAATAATTCAACGTTTACGTGAGTTCTACGTACATCTCTTTTGGACCAGGTAAACCGAGCCCTTTTCCTGGCTTTTGGCAAACAGTTGCGATAACTGTTCCAGGAACTAGTTAGTCATGTACGGTTACAAGATAATATAATAATATACTACAACAACGGAAATACATACATCTTTATTTGATATTCGGCCCATTATGATAATTGTCAAAGTTGAAGAAGTTGCAGTCAGACGTGAAGTAGCTAACGTTTACCCTATTTACACACACATTTAGCGAGGGCTGAATGATGATACAATATGTGGGGTAGTTACTGCGTAGCTGTACTATATTCCCATGCCATAAATATTTATATACATAATCTAACTGTCGTCTTCATCTTCCAACTCTACCACCAAACTGCCATTGGGCCAAATGGCCTTTTCATCCTCAATGTTCTTGTCGGTACTGGGTTCAAGCACTTTGCGGGGCATAGGGCTGATCAACTGGAACCGGTAGGTGTGTTCGTAGTTTTCAGGTTTGGAATTGTCGTCGAGTTCACTAGTCTCCTGATTCAACAGACCATAGCACTCTACAAATGCATAAATACTTTCAATGCTGTCTTTGGCGGCGAACTTTTGAACAACTCTCTCTCCAGATAACAGTCGTAGTCCCACTCGGGCGGCCTGACCAGGTGCAGGCTCTGGTTTGTTTTTCAGCTCCTGAGCTCTCCATCGTCTCCATTGAGCAGCTAGTTCCTTGAGATTCTCCTTGTGCAGTTCTTGTTGCCTTTTTTCGTCCTCTTCTTTCAATCTCTGCTCCTGCTCCAGCTGGGCTAATCTGCCTTGCTCCTTTCGCTCTCTTTCTCGTTGTTTGTCCGTTGCCAGACTACGTTGGTATGCTGAGTCTTGTTCTTCTCGCAGTCTTCGTGACAGTTCTCGTTCTTCTCTGTCCAGAATCAACGACTGCAACCGGGGATGATGAGCTTCGATTTTTTCCTGCAATGTGGCCAAAAATTCATCTGCCGAAACTGTTCCCTGGAATTTCGCAAGCACCGACATTACTAGCACCGACGACGTGGGTGTTTTCGGACTAGGAGCTATCAAAGCAGTAAAAGGGAACTTTGTGGCCTCCAGCCCGCTAGCCACTTGGTATGCTTCACTTTCCTCCACATTGCCACCCCACACGATAACATCATGTCGCTGGAAGAAAGAGATGACAGACGGGTTACTTAGTACAGTTTTACTGAATTCGTTGGTGAGATCATTCTCGTAGCTCTGCACCACCAGCACTAAATGCTTCAGCTCACTTTTAGCCTTCTCCAATGCATCAGTATATCCTCCTTGGTAAAAGGGGATTTCTGTAGGCCCGTACATCTCCTCAAACGTTCGAATAAATCTCGACGCTGTATTCTTGGGATCAATATTGTCCGACGTGTGGTGCGCGCTCCTGTTGGCGGGATAGTAACCCGTCAGCCGGGGGAAGAATGGGAACAACCACGACAGGAAATAGAACAGTGTATTGAACATCTTGATGCCAATATTGAATGGAGAAAACAGTACTGCTTGGATAATAGACATGCCACCTCCCGTGGAGGCGTAAACCGGCGGGTCGGGATTGATCCGTGGCGCATGTGATCCACCGGGCTGGGTGTTGTTTAGCTCTTCAAGCAGCGAGGTAGGGCGACTTCTAGGAGAAGAAGCCGGTGGTGGCGGCTGTGCAACTCGTTCGGTGATTTGCGACGGGTTTACACCATCAAAGTGTGCCATAACTGCCATCTTGTTAGCGTTGCTCGCGGGTTACCGAGTCATGCTACGCAGATCGTTACGTAGCCGCTTTAGTGTAGGGCACTTCTCGTCTTCTACTCACCTCGACGTTCCATTGAACACTTCTCAACAACACTATAGCCAGATTTGGATCTTGTTGCCAGTTGGTAATATCCACAAAGGTGTTGTAACTGTCCCTTTGTTCGGGATTCAAATCCTCTAATCCTGACATGGCTGTGAAGTGTGACGTTAAGTTGGTGAAGTCAGTGGGGTGTATATGTGGGGAGGATTGACGGAGAATGCATTGAGGGAGGTAGTATTTGAGTGGGTGATATAGGAGGTCGTGACTGTTATACGTGCCATACATGAATTCTTTCCAACAGCAGCTGAGCTATAATAAATATTATTAGATAAATATTTCCAGAATAAGTGGAACTCGGATAGACCGTTCTTGTACGCTGTAGTCTTGTACGCTGTAGTCTTGTACGCTGTAGTCTTGTACGCTGTAGTCTTGTACGCTCATTCCATGTCCCGGTAAAACACCCTCATTCTCTCAGCTACTCCCTCTGGCAAAACATGCACGGGATTTATAGCCCTAAGAGGTTTCCCCTCAATTGTGATGTCTCGACTGACTTCGGACGTCCACAGAAATGCAAAGTCCCCCAGAGTCCAATCCCCGTCATGAAACTGATATCGATGCTGAGCACCAGACAGACCACTCAGCACATAATTCGTATGATACGTGTCTGGCCGTTTTCCTGGCTTGTCAATAAGTCCTCCATGGGCATCTTGACAGCAAACAAGCGCATACAATTGAAGAGCCTCCCTGTTCCAAAGACTGGGAGTGCTACTAAGGCCCTGTCCCTCCAAGGCAGCCTCCACAAACACCCAGCAGCCTCCCACCCAGTGGTTATAACATCCGTCCACTAACTTGTTGGTTCTCCCTGAAAACCCGCCCTCTATCTTCATTTGTCTTGCTACCAGCCAACTAATGAACCGGTCCAAGTCAATGTACTTTGTCAACATCTCCTTTGGACTGCCCAGCAGACACAGCCCAGCAAGTGAACAGAATGCATACCCCCCGTGTGCTTCACCATACGGATCATTTGCAAATCCACCCTCGTATGTTTGGCATGACCCTAAATATTCTGCAGACTTTTCTACTAGTTCAGAGGTCATGATGTCGAGCATAGACGCAATTGACAGAGCACAGTACGTGGCTCGCGTGTCTGCTTCACCTCCCTCACACATTGTAAATGATCCATCTGTTTGCTTCATCTCCATCAGCCACTCATAAAGCTTCCCTCTGTCCACCTGTTCCCAAGCTTTCTCATCTCCACATAGAGCCAATGCATTTACAGCACCGTACGATGCCGCCAGATGTGACAACAAGTCAGAGCCTCCTCCAAACCCTCCGGTGTCCACATTCTGGTACGCCAGAATCGTCTCCTGAATGGCTGCGCTAAGATCAGAAATATCATCTCCTAACAGCGCCAGTGCATTACATGTCCAGTAAACAAGCCACGGTTTAGAGGCATCAAGCGAGACAAACGCTTGCGGTAGCGGTCCCAACATGGACCTCAGATATCGAACGTGTCTGTCTCGCGCCAGGCTCGGCGCCGGCAATGGATTTGCTTTCACCCAGTTCAACATCCGAGCGCACATTTCTTCGACATCTTCCTGGTTCTGCGACGTTTCCGTCAGCAGAGTATCTTTGTAGGGCTCATCTATGTTCTCAACAGTGGCCTCAGTAGTCGCCATTGGAGTGGTTTTACGAACAAACTTGACTGGTTTGCGGGTGGCTCTTTTGACTCGAATGTTCATGTCGGCGACATTGTTGAAGCCAGATTGGGTGAGATCTTCGGTTATATGCAGGGTCGGCGATCATATGTCTGCCAACTTACTCTACGCAGTCTCGAGGATCCTACTCTCTCTATTGATCTCTATTGACAAAGAAATCATGTACTTAGTTATTAGGTTTTAAAATGCCACAAGCTATATATAGTTGAACTAGCTTAGTCAAAATAAGTGTACAAGCATCAGATATATACCAAGTTCACTATCTGCTGTAGTCACTCTGTAACAGTTACTGTGCTTGTAGACTTCGCTTCTAAAATAGCAGTATTAGTGGGATGCAAAGGAACCCCGTTTTGGTCACTTCGAGTACTGAGCGGCGTGGGCTCCGACGTGATGGAGATATGTGAAAACGTAGAAGGGTTGTAGAAAGCAGACGTAGGATCGAAGCTCGCCAAAGAAGAAGTTGGCCGAGCCGTCAACGTGGTGTATGTGAATCCAGAATATGGGTTTCCACCCCCAGTGTTGTTGGCTCCCGGGATGGCGCCAGGAACATGTCCACTATAGAGATCGAGAATGATAGAGAATCCAGCAACAGGGGCCGCTCGGGCTAGGTACACCTTCTTATTGTATGAGTCCAATACTACATACGCACTCTTGAAGAAAGCATCTCCGAGCACGTAATTGGGAGCTCCCAAAATAGCCAATGCTTTAACTCCTTGAGGACCATCGTTGGTCCAAACATACTCTCCCGGGATCAAAAGATCATCGATTGGGATATCAAGGGCAAGATTTCCAACGTTCAGGGTCACTACCGCGCTATGGTCAATATCCTGTCCTTCAGGAATATAAAACGCCTGGTATTTTTGGTATACAGTCATGTTCAGAGCTTGACCGATGGCTGACACGAAATCAAAAGGAAGCTGAGAGAAAGGTGACCCGGTATCCAAAACAACGTTGCTCGAAACAGTATGCTCGTCACCGTTGAAAGCTACCGAGTTCAAGAAGACCTGATAATAAAACGCCTGAACTGATCCTAGCTGAACGGCTGGCAAATCATAACTGTAAACTGGTGGTACAAATCGTCCATAATCCATTCCTCCGAAAATGACTCCGCCCCCTTCAGAGTCATCATCCAGGAAAATCGAAAATGCCGGGGAGTTGGTGATGCCGGACTGATATAGAGATTCGGGAAGGTTTGAATAAGAAGCATTTTGCAGATGAGCACCAGGTCCAATTCCTAATAATCCAGGAACTCCAGCCGAGAGGGCATAATCATCTACTACAGCAAACTGAAAGTCGGAAATCCCATATCCCCCAAGTTCCACAAGATCCTCTCCCCATGCGCCAAACACACCCCCTGCGCCATAGGTAGCAGTGAAGTTAGAGTTGATCCATTCAAAAGTGGAAGACCTATTAGGGTAGAACTGCGTGGCATTGTCAAATGTAATCTCTGGACCGAACACCCACATGAAGGGAGACCCAGTGTCGAATCCGACCTGAAGTTCTTGCGGAGGACTACCCACCCAGATGTTGGTAATATAAAAGTTGTAACTGGTAGTCAAGTTTAGCCCATCCTGGACACTATCTCTTGCCTCAAGTCCAAGGTCACCCAATGCATCGAACAAATAAGAATTTTGGGCATGTTTGCCGCTGAGAAGGCTTGGTAAATTTCGGCGATTCAGGTTAAACTGTAAAGGAGAAGCTGTTATCGCAGTAGCTAGAGAAGCACTAGCCAAAAGAACACAGACATTAAGCAAGGTCATTTTTGTCTTCTCAATTCTTCTAGTAGAGTTACAAAAAAAGTTAAGGACAGACAAGGGGAAACGAAAATAAAAGAATGAAGGAGGTGCCAGAGGGCTGTATCGATGTTTATACACAATTATTATACACTTTGGTGGATCCAAGGAGTTGCCGATGCGGATCCCATATATTTAAACTTTACCAGAGGTTGGCCATCCCATCTATTTATAACAATTTTTGGCGCAACTGATCTTACCATCACAAAGGGGAATAAGTCTGCTGCCAAGTACATGAAGATTATCGTGATTCTCATTGCATCTGATCTGATCCTGGCAGGATCGAGAGATGGTCCCTTGAACAGCTGAAGTGGTGATAGCGACGTTGAAGCTGGCAGATTCGAGCTAACGTAGCTACCTAGTAGGGGTTGTATATGTAGGGGTTGTATATGTTGTATAACCTTAAACTCTCCTCGTCATCGTAGACTCTTTGAGATAATAATATTGGGCGGTTTTACGCGTTTCTGACGAATTGTAAGGTGACATCTCCGCTCGATCAGCATTCCGGCATGACATCACATATTACCCCTGACTAACCCTGTTTGGGAATATGTTAATGCAACTCAATTTTTAATCAACCGACATGTAGAAATGAAACTTGCAGATTTTAAAAACAAACAAGCTAATAATGTTTGGGGTGTTTGATGTGGTGGAAAGCCCAAAGGACTTTGACATAAAAGATTCCACTAAAATAAAAGGTGGTTGAAAGTAGATAAGTAGTATATAAACTGGAAGGTAGTGAGTGACTAGGCTACAGATTAATTTGAGCGAATGTTCGACATCATAGACGGGCCGTCGAAATGAACTTGTACGGTACCTGATCTTCAGGGATAATTAAACTAACAATAACAATATGCAGAGGATATTGCTATTTTGAGCTGTCGATTGTCTTGGTAGGCCGCATGGCTCAGACGAAAGAGGACAAATGCCAATGCTAAGGGGCATTGGGAGAATGGGGGATAATCCTCGAGGCTCTTGCTTCGGTGTATTGCCAAGAGAGAAGCGAAGCGTTTATTGCTTTTCAGTGTGAAAGCCGACACACGTCTAACACTTTTGCAGTAACAACTAAACACCTCGGGTCTTTTCTCTTTCAGAATTACAACTCAATTCCCGATACATGTATTGGAATTATCTATAATTTACAATAAAAACTACTTCATACATATTAAGCAGAATCACTCTCGGCGCTCTCGGCACTTTCTGAGCTTCCAACGTGATTTGCTTGATGCTTCTCCTCGAGGCCGTGCTCTTCATCCCAATAGGCATTGTGGTGAGGCAGGTCATGGGCGATCTTGACAACGTCCCAGGGAGTCTTGGGATTGGATTTTTCAAAAATTCGGTCAATCTCTTCAAGAGATCGTCCAGCAGTTTCTGGATAAAAGAAATAAGTTGCCACAAAAATCAAAGCATTCAACCCTGCAAAAACAGTGTAGGTATAATAGTCGATGTTGTCGAAACCAACAGGAGTGATCATGACAACCATGAAGTTGAAGATCCAGTTGGCGGCAGTACTGAGTCCGTTGGCAGGAGCCCGGATTTCAAGTGCCACAATCTCAGCAGGATACAGCCAAGTCATACCCAACCATCCAATAGCGAAAAAAGTATTGAACACAAACAAAAACACAGCAGCAGCGATACCACTTGCACTGTTTCCGTTCGCCTTAGCATCCCATACTGTTGCTGTCAAGATACCCATAGTGATAGCCTGACCTGCAGCTCCGAAGAGCATTAGCTTTCTTCGGCCGACTCGCTCAATGGTGTAGTAAGCGATCCATGACGCCATGAAGTACTCTGTACCGTTGCAGGCGGCGAGGATCCGAGAGTTGAGGTCACTCAGGCCAATAGAGTTTTTGAATAAATAAGCAGCGTAATAAGTGATTAAATTGATACCGGTAAGTTGCTGAGCAGCCTGGTTCCAGAATGCCAGCATAGCACGGTGGAAGTGTCGTTCCTTGTCAAAGGTAAAGATTCGTCGGAAGGGAGATTTGGCCAAGTTTTCAGCTTGCAATGTAGCAATAATCTCCTCGACCTGACTCTCAATAAGGTGATGGCCGACAGGAATATCGTCTAGAGCTGAGAATACTTCCTTAGCCTCCTGCACTCGATCTTGTCGAATAAGCCATCGCGGGGATTCTGGCAGTTCTAGAACAAATGCAAGCAAAAATACAGCGAAACAAATCTGGAAAGCAATAGGGAACCGCCAGTCAGCACTGTTTCCCACAAACGAGAAACCCAGATCAATCCAGTAAGATATCATAATACCACATGTGATCAAAGCACCTTCGACCATAACGAGTTTGCCTCGTTCTTCAGGTCGGGCACACTCTGACTGCCACATGGGGACCGTAGAGGTAATCAACCCGTTGCCAACACCGGTGACGACTCGGCCAATAATCAACTGAGCCAGACCAAACGAGGAAGCTTGCAAGATGGCACCAATGGTCATAATAATAGCACCGCCAAAAATCATTTTTCTTCTTCCAAATTTGTCACCGATATTCATGGCAGTCAAGGCACCAGTCATACAGCCGATTTCGTAAATGGAAATCGTCGCACCAGTGATGGCTGAGCTTTCGTTAACTTTGGGAAATTGGTTCAAAAACGTATCTAGAGTGAGAAGACTGCCCATGACACCTTGGTCATAGCCAAATAGAAGGAAACCCATACCGGCAACAGTGGCTACTGCCCGTTTAAGGTTTTTACCTCTCAGGCCCAGGTACTTTCGGCGAGGAGCTTGATCCATGGTTGATATAACTCAAAAGAGGAAAATAAAACGCAAAAGCAAAACAAAAAAAATACAGTCAAGCACTGAAAAGTCTATGATAGATCTCGACAGCACCGCATGTATTCAAGTATCTCGGTCAGAAATTCGTTTCTCTAGCAAACTGTTACTGGATCAAGAGCAAGATCAATGACGTTATTGTGCACACCCCGAATTTCTAAGGTTCTGGGGTATGTTATATAGTGTGGAGAACTTCATTGCTTTTCTGAATGTTTACCCCACCAAAGCTCAGATCTCGGAACGAATTTCACTGACCAATGTGCCAGATTTTCATGCTTGGAAACAATCATCGCTTGACGATCGACAGAATATGCAGAGTCGGGTCGCCCTTTTTAGGAGGTTCCGTGAAAACCGGGTGGTCTGGACGGAACCATAGTATGGGCACAAAGATGTGAACGAGATGCTGAACTGCGGGGTTGCGACGTTACCTATACGAGGTATGGAGTACCGAGGGTGGGTTTGTCGAAAAGTGTCTCAGCTCGTTTCCGTAGTTACTGGCCCACCGGAAAATAATAGTCGGTAGATGGATCCTGGAGATGGATCCTGGAGATGGGGTACTAAACCCTAACAGGCAGTACTAGAGAAAATCATTTCTGATCTGACGGCGATTTGGTCCGACAGGGAAATGAGGAGACTCCAATACAGCAGGTTCTCCACTATTGTGCACGCCGTGCAAGACAGTGTAACGTTGAAATGTAAATCAACGTATCGATACGGTTGTGAGATCCGTATACAAAAGGGGAAGTCGCGGTTGATGAGAAATATATCTCGCATGGTACCATTTTGAGCGATGTCCGTCATCTTCGATGCGCATACCGACGGCGAAAGCTGCAGTCGTGAAGTAACTTACGTCATGCTGGAAGTGTTGAATAAGCAGCGCAGACGAGCAGAGAGTTCCATCCAATTTCTACTAAGCTTTGAACGTTGAAAGGTGGCACACATACGTACAAGTAACGATCAATACAGATGTTTCTGAAAGTTGATGAGTGGCCCCTATCCTGCTATAGTGCTTCTAATCATGTTAGAACCGAGTCAGCTCCTTTGAAGTTTCACGCTATACGCTCTGTCAAGTGAGTCAGGTCCCGGGTCTCTGTATTACGTAATTCATAGTCAGTAGCATAACTATAATACACGTAACAGTCACTGTACCGAATAAGCACTGCCATTACTAGTATCTCGCCAGATGAAGTTAAAATTCATCGTCTACAAAATGCCTACAAATCCGGCCGGAAGCACGTTGTTGGGACCCCCACTGGCTTTGCTCAGCCCACCATACAGTCTTCGGAACCCCCAAGTGAGCTATAGTACATTTGACGCTCTACCCACTAAGAGGCTTCCGTTCTTTTATCCGAAGACTTTTTCGTGAGTTTTCAAACCTGCTGCTCAACGATAATTCAAACTTCGTGGGGGACTGCATGATAATGCAAAGTCTGTACGGTCCCATGGGGGTCATGATTTCCAGTAGAATCTCAAACAGAGACGCGGAAACACACAATTACTTGCAATATCTGGAAGGAAACTCACGAAAAAGTAGTATCTCAGTACCCCTAAGTAGCGCCACACACCCGCTAATCGATATACAACGTTTGTAATAGATCTTCACCTTCTCTTGCTAGCAAACTGGTTCATCTGGGCTCGCTGCAGATCATTGGCCGATCTTCGCATTTGCGGGGATAGTGCGCCGCTGCTTATCAGGCCAGTCAAGCAAAGGGGGTGGGGACTAAATCGTTTCAAAACATCGGAAATTCAACAACAATTATTGAAATAAAATCAAATCATATCCTGCTTTCCTCTCAACTGTCCCTCGTCTAGTTCTGGTCTCCTTTTTCCGTATGTTTTCCCTCTTTCCTCTCCTCTTCCCTTTCACTCCACTACTTTCCGGAACTGCCTATTGTAGTACCTTATCCTACCCCACATGCAAAATGGGCTCGTTCTGCACAAGCACCCAAAAGCTATTATCGATCGTAATTTAGCTAAGCCCTTTCATATAAGTATAAATAGGCAGCCCTTTACTGTCGATTGGAGCAAACTTATTAATTCTGCTAAGAGCCTTCAGGATATTCTCCTATTAAACCTTATAACCTTTAGACAAACATAAACACTTTTTCAAAAAAATGGTCGAAAACAATAAAACCGTTCTTCCCATCACGCCATTTGACACATATCCCAAGGCCAGAGCTGCGCCCAAGGATTTGATTGGCGTTGAAGCTGCTCTGAAAGCTGCTGAGGACCCCAGCTACGAAGTCAAGGCTTCTATTCACACTCAGTTCTCTCTCGAGGGAAAAGTAGCAATCGTTACCGGAGGAAACTCTGGTATCGGCTTGGAGTACTGTGTCTGCCTGGCTGAACAAGGTGCTGCCGTATACGCTCTGGACCTGCCCGAGAGTGTGTCCGAGGAGTTCACCAAATGCCAGGCTTTCATCAAACGGGCCAGCACCGGTGGTTCGTTGGAATACCGAAAGGCTGATGTAACCAGCGTCGAGGGAATGACTGCTGTGACCCACGAAATCGCCGAGATTCATGGCCGACTCGACGTCTGCGTTGCCAATGCTGGTATTCTTGGACCGGTGGTTGACTGCCATGAGTATCCTGCTGACTGGTTCCGAAAGATCATGGACGTCAATGTCACTGGTGTTTTCATCACTGTCCAGGCTGCTGTCAGGGAGATGCTTGCCCGCGGAATTAAAGGTTCTTGTATCATCACTGCTTCCATGTCGGGTTCTATTATCAACAAAGACATGCACTGGATTCCTTACACCACTTCCAAAGCCGCTGCCATTCAGCTGTGCAAGGCATTCGCTGCTGAGCTTGGTCAGCACGATATCCGAGTCAACACTATTTCTCCTGGACACATTCGAACCAAAATGACCGAGGTTTACCTTGGCAAGGAGCCTCTGATTGAAAACTGCTGGGCAGCCCAGAACCCCATGAACAGACTTGGGTCTGTGTATGAGCTGCGAGGAACTTTGGCCTACCTCGCTTCTGACGCCTCGACCTACACTACTGGAAGTGATATCCAGGTGTGTGGAGGTCATACCGCTTGGTAAAGCATGACAATTTGCAAACAATTGGTAAATAGTATAGTGCAGATGTATTTTATGTTAATGAGTTATGTGGTGACAAAGTTATTGTCGTAGTCGTGATTAAATTAAATGTCTTTATCTTTGTCAAAAGAATTGGAATAAATATTATGAATTGGAGTCGATATATGTCGGTAACACTAACATCTGGTAATCTCACAAATCTTCCCATAAAATACGAATTTTAACCTTGCCAAATCTGTCAGTATTTTCACAAATATATTTAGGTTCTTTTCTTCACAAAACTGTCCAATTTTTCGTACAAATCTTTCCGTATTTATACTCTCCAGCGATCCATATTTCAGGTTACATCACTACGTCATAACTTAATTCTCCGACAGTTTTTCCGTGCCCATTCCGAAACAAAGCTCCATTACCATTTATATCTTGCCGAAAAAAAAACATATTACTCCTACAATCCTTACCATTATGCTAAAATTATTCAAACATAACCAGGAATCTATATAACGTTTACATAAACCTTGCAAAACTAAGTAGAGTGTACACTAGATAGACACATAGATAATCAAATGTACACTAACACCTTTCATCTCAATAAATCATATTTCACTAATCTGAAACCCTTTCACGCCAAACGTTTCAACACGAGCCCTCATAGTCAACAATCTCTTTGACTTTCTCCGCACTGGCAGAATTCACATCAAATTCATATGTCAACCACTCCTTTGCCAGTCTTCTGGCCAACTCCAGTCCGATGACTCTCGCACCCATACACAGGACATGGCAATTGTTACTTAGAATACTCCTCTCCACACTGAACGAGTCATGAGCAGTGACAGCCCGAATTCCTTTGACCTTGTTTGCGGAGATAGCTACTCCCAGGCCAGTGCCACAGAACAGCAGAGCTCGGTCAGCTTTGCCATCTGCCACGAGCTGAGCAGCCTTGATGGCAACTCCCGGATACGCAGTACTATCTGACGAGTCTGGCACTCCTACATCGATTACATTGGAAACATGAGAATCATTTTCGAGATCCTTCTTAATTACGTTCTTGTAGTCTGCTCCAGCGCTGTCTGCGCCTACAACGATTCTATAACTTTTAGTCATGATGTCTTCTCACAACGGATAAAAAAAACTCGATTTTAACGATTACATCTATGCCTGTGGCTATATAAGTAACAAACCGCAAAATAAAAACAAACTGCTTTTATCCCGAACAGATTCAGGCTAAAGAACGCAATGTTCCCCCAAAATCGAGTCCCCCAAAATGATGCACAAATCCCCCACTGTCTGTTCCGAGATCGATAACGGAACCGCTTGACAGGGAAGGCAAAAGTCTGGGTCGGTCCACTTGGTTAAGCAAACATACAACGCCCAACGGAAATTGACAGATCTAGTACTAAAACCGCTTTCTAATTTTTGCAGTCTCTCCTCAAACTCAACCGGTGCATTATAACTTTGTTTGGTGGTTCCGATTCTATTCGGGCTGCGACGTTGGTACGCATGCATATTTCGGTAAGTGCCTATTCCAGTAGGTGTGCCGTACATCACTGTGGGGTACAGACATAATAAAGGTACAGGAAGAAGAAGATTGGCAAAGTCCTAAGTTTAGCAAAAAAAACTCTCTGCACCAATAGCAGTTGTCCGGTGACCTTGAAAATCAGTGTGAATTCTTATCCTTTGAGGTTTCTTTGGAATATAAGAAATAGAACTCATCCCAACTGACTTTATCGTTTGCTCTTTCACCACCTTACGTTATTTCACTTTAAGCTCAGTTTACTCCCTCATAAAACAAATGGCCACAAAACACTTCTTCCCTAAACAGGAGGGATTGGTCGCTACTGCTCTTCGAGGTTTGGCAGCTGCCAACCCCAATCTCGCAGTTCTGGAGCACGATAAAGTCATCTTCACCAAAAATCACAACCCTAAAAATGTGTCTGTGCTTTCTGGCGGTGGCTCGGGCCATGAGCCTGGCCACGCGGGGTTCGTCGGTAAAGGAATGTTGTCTGCTGCTGTGTGTGGCGACGTCTTTGCCAGTCCCAACACAAAACAGATCAGAGCAGGTTGCAATGCAGTCCATTCAGATGAAGGATATGTATTTGTAGTCACCAACTACACCGGAGACATGCTGCATTTTGGTCTTGCCTGCGAACAGCTGAGAGCTGCGGGCCACAAAGCTGGAATTATCAAATCTGCTGATGACGTTTCAGTGGGCCGAAAACACGGAGGGCTGGTTGGCCGAAGAGGGTTGTCGGGAACCATTTATCTCAACAAGATTGCTGGAGCTGCTGCTGAGGCAGGGCTACCATTCGAGGCAGTCCTGGAGTTTGGCCAGAAAGCTGCGTTGAACGTGGTCACAATCAATGCCGGTTTAGACCACTGTCATATCCCTGGCCATGGAGCTGACGAGGACTACGGAAGACTAGGACAGACCCAGTGCGAGATCGGTCTAGGTATCCACAACGAGCCTGGAGTGAAAATGCTCGACCACATCCCTCCAGCTCAGGAGCTGGTCGACATTCTCTTGAAGCATCTGCTTGATCCTAGCGACGAAGACCGAGCATTTGTCAAGTTTTCTCCCTCGGATAAAGTCGCTTTGATGATTGGAAATCTGGGAGGAGTTTCGCTGATTGAGCAGCTTGCGTTCACCGATGTTGCGCTTCATCAGCTCAAGCAAAACTACGGCATTGTCCCTACCAGAGTTTACCCAGGTCAATTCATGACCTCGCTCAATGCTCCTGTTCTTTCAATCACACTTATTAATCTCACACAATCCGCCACTGCCCAGGTGCCCGAAGATAAAGTGTTTGAGTTCCTCGACAGTACTACTCAGTCAACTGCGTGGCCCATGAACCACTACCGAAATGAAGAACCCATTGACCTCTCATCCCGAATTGCCAAGTCGGAAACAACGCATGCCAAAGCTGATAGTTCGGCCAGTGACGTCAAAGTAGACCCGGTTGAACTGGAAAAGAAGCTGAGGGCTGCTGCCAAGAACGTGATTGCTGCTGAGCCTGATCTCACCGAATGGGACACTAAAATGGGAGACGGCGATTGTGGAAAGACCCTGGAGTCTGGTAGCAATGGGCTTTTGAAAGCTCTCGATGAGGGGCTCGCCAAATCTGGTTCCATGCTCAAGTTGCTGGAGTCAGTGGTTGAAATCACAGAAGATCAGATGGGAGGCACTCTGGGTGCCATTTTCGCCATTTATCTTTCCGCATTCGCCGCTGCTGTCCGGTTCGAAGTGTCCGAAGCCCACAAGTCTGGCAAGACCGCTGATCCCAACAAAATCCTCGTGGATTCTGCTCTAGACGCGGTAAACAAGTTGAGGCATCATACACCTGCCGCTGAAGGGGATAGAACTGTCATGGACGTCCTGATCCCTTTTTGTAAGTCGCTTGGGAATGGTGCTTCTTTGGAGGATGCGGCAGAAGTCGCCCACAAGGCAGCCGAGGGAACCCGACATATCAAGCCCAAACTCGGACGGGCGACGTATGTTGGAGGGGTTCATGAAATGTCAATTCTTCCTCCCGACCCTGGTGCATGGGGTCTGTATGAGATCATTCGAGGATTAGCCGACAATTAAAAGGTATAGATGTAAAATGACGTATGATGTGTATAGTGCGTAATATAGAAGAAAGTTTGGTAAAAGAACCCAACGAAGCATGTAGACAGCCATAACTCTAAACTAGCCAATGGGTAGTTACTTAGACACTGGTATTGAATACGTTAGCCGCGGGAAGTCATACGGTTATATATGATCCACTAAAAATTTAAGTTAGCTCCTCCTTCCCAGCTATACCATCGATCACCATGCTTGTAGGAGTGTCTTTAAAAACGTATATGACTCCCGACAAAACGAGGGAATTTGTGTCTAACCTTAAAGACACATTTGAAGCAGCTAAATCTCACAATGTAGACTTTTTTATTATTCCCGATATTGTGTCGCTGGCAGTTGTTCCAAGATCCAGTCTTCCCTGTCACATCCTTCTTGGAGCCCAGGATTGCTTCTGGGAAGACAATGGCGCCTACACAGGTACGATTTCACCTAAAAACCTCGCTGAGCTCGGGGTACAGCTGGTCGAATTGGGCCACGCTGAACAAAGAACGATTTTTGGCGAAACAGACGAGGAAGTAGCCCGTAAAGCTGTGGCGGCAGTAAGAAACGGGTTGGTGCCATTGCTGTGTATTGGCGAGATAATGCCCGATCCGAAGGCTGCTATAAGTGCATGTATCCAGCAGATTCGGTCTGTGACGCAGAAGATTCCCGAGGAGTGCGAGCTTATCGTCGCTTATGAGCCGGTTTGGGCTATCGGCAAGGCAGAGCCAGCTCAGCCGAAATACGTGATTGAGGTCGCCAATGGCATACGACAGGAATTGAAAAAGAGGAAGGGTAAAAGTAGAGTTCTCTATGGAGGCAGTGCCGGTCCTGGGCTCTTTAAGAACCTCTATCCGTCTGTTGACGGGTTGTTCCTAGGCAGATTTGGACATAGTTCGGAGAACGTTTTAAAGGTAGTTCACGAGATGGCGGAAGCTAGGGAAGGAAAGTAGTCTTGCCAACTGTAGTTTATTACATATTTGTTATACATATCGTTCGTAAATCGTTAAGCTTGTTCTTCTCTTCGTTACATGAAATCTTGTAGATTCATACTGCGCATGAGAAGACTCCTGAAAGAATCTTCCTCTCGCATATCTTGACGGGTGAAGTCCCTTCGGACAGGAAGCCTGTAGTCTTGAAACCCATTTGCTTCGGCCGTAATGTTGACACTCCCTTCTCCCTCCGGATGGGTAACATGTTCTGCTGGCATGCCATGTTCAGATAACGGAACTCCCACATCGGACAGTGAGCGAGAACTAATAGAACTTTTGTCGTCATCTATGGTACCGGATATAAAAAGTCCGTAAATATCATTGGAATTGCTATGGCCGATTTCATCAACAAGCCATCTTCGAGTAGATTCATCTATCGAGGCGTTCCTGACCAACCCCAGATCCTTGGTGACGATATATCCCTTGGAGGTGGACAGGTCGACATCCGGCTCAGCGGCTGCGAGAGAATCTAACGTTCTGCTATGCCAAGAGATGCCTCTCCAAACTTTTTGCATTCGATCCAGGATTCTGCGACAAGTATTATATGTCCGTTGTAGAGTATAAATTGAATGCGATGGGGAAGAAGGAGGTAAAGTATGCCACAACGTCAGAGCTGCACTGGCAGCCATGTAAATAGGCTGTGAGATAAAGGGGTTAGCCATGAAGGATTTGGACTCTATCAGGTCGGCAAACGCTACCATATCGGCAATGCTTATTGCCCCCGTGCCAGTCAGCTCTGCGTGAGGGTTGGAGATTAAACCGGCCACATCAAGTTGAAATTTAGGATAGACCAGGGTAGGATGGTGTACGGCTAGGACCAGTGCCTGATTCCATACGTGAAGGAGAAGAAAAACTTGTGCCAGGTTCATTCGAGTATAGTCTTGAAAATGCTGGACGTCGAATAATAAATCCTCGGGCAAGGTGGTGTAAAAATCACTCACGGCCTGTTGAAACTGTACAAACTGCTCCATAGCATCTAGAGAATCGGGAGAAAGGGCACTGTTTGAAAATACGACGGCCGAGCCGGCTTTTCTTGACCGAGAGTTGATGTAGTTTGAAACCTTGCCTAGGAGGATTAAGAGGCGGCAGAAATAAGGAAATGGGTCTGTTCGACTCATGCCATTTTTCTCAATGGTTCCACATTCCAGTTCGTACTCTATGTCCTCGTCGGGAATTGTAGCATTTCTTCCCGTCCCGCAGGAAATAAGTCTGTCCAGGCATACTACAGACCAGAACACCTTTTGGTGGAAATCGTCACCACTATGTTGTTGGTTTTGAGCCTTATGCAAGCCCAGATCATAGCACATCCTAATAGCCATTCCAGACCATGCCCACAGACCAGAATCTCGGTCTTCGGCGAATTCGCAGTAGGATATCAGAAGGAGTGTATATACGACTTCTACACTAGGCGAGGCGAGGTGGGGGAGAATGAGTCGCTTTGCGGCTTCAGAGTATCTTTCTGACATTGAAAGTTGAGGGGCGTCATCTGCTTCTTCACCAGAGCTGCTTTGAGAAGAGTCCATATGGTTCAATCGTTCGCAGAGCGAAGCCATTGCGAAAAGGAGAGATTGGCCCAAAACTCCACGGGCAAGACGATCTTGAAATTCGCCCCAGGGGAGGTAGGGGATGTAGTTGCTCATGTGTAAACCAAATTGGTCATAGATTTCTTTTGCAGGGAAGGGCAAGGTTGTTTCTGGCTCTGGTAGGATGTCAGGGACTGGCGACGAAATCCCGCTGCCTTTCGCTGGTACTACCACCTCTTCAGTTATAGTACCTGTGGCGGCTTGTTTTCGAACCACGACTGACCTCTTGTTTTCATCTGAATCATTCGAACGAAGATTGATAGATAATAGACGGAATGTGCCATTCACAGGCGCTGCAATGGCAGTAGGCCCAAGCCAGCGGAAATACGGCTGTCTCGTGGTTTTCACCGACCCTTGTTTCTTCGCCGGCAGTGCTACCTTCTCCGTGGTTGACGACGACTGCACAATGTTGTGCAACTGGACGATATTGCCATTAGCAGCACCAGGTAGTTCCTGCCTAGTCCTCGGCTGCTTGTGGCTCAGAACAGGTGCGTCCGGCTGAGCAGCCAGCGGTTTGATTGAATCTTTGTACACACAGTTATAATTCTTAGTTCTACACAGCTCGCAGGGCATTGTGCCTGAGCATTTCACCTTCTTGGACTGGCAAGTAATACAGGCATGTTTGGCTCGTTTGAACCTTGGCTCGTCGGCCACAGTCCCGTCTGATTGATTGAAAGACTGAATTACAAACTTTAGCTTTCGCATGACGTCCACCATGAACTTGTGTCCTCGAGAGGACGTGGGTTACAAAATGCGGGGAAGTACTCTGATTAATAAGGTTTGTGAGATGGAACGAAGAGTTGAAGAGTTAGAAGGTTCAATAGGCCCGCCGTGTGGGACTAGCGTCCTGAGTCTGTTTCTGAAACAGGCAACTAGATGCGTAGATCGTATGTTGATATTGAAGTCTTTAAATTGTGAGCGGGGGACGATGGTGAACAGTTGCCCGGCCGAAGTCAGACGAGTGAACAGTGGAATATGGAGTGTTCTTGAGCTAGCTCTGACAGTTTATACACTTTATTTTCATATTGTGTCCACTGATAGATTAAATCTGCAGTGCAATGGCGCGTTCTTTAGTGAACGAATGTAATTGAGCTCGGTTCGTTGATGCAAAGAACCAATTTTGTAAGTCAGTGAAACTAATGGTCCGTAGTTATGTTCGTCTTTGCACAAAGCCAGTTTCTAGTTTTGTTTATAAAATCCAGTGGTCAGAGTTACTCAAGTAGGCGTCACTCTCTGCTAAACCTCATGGCTATATGCTCGACATAAATCTTACCTTGTATGGAGATTCCTTGGACTATGACCCCTGAGGCTTTTCGGAGAAGCCTCAGATTTCGCGGTAATGCACTACCCTCTCAAGTTGATGTGGCTTTACTTAGACATTTTCTGATATGACCCAGCAAGCAGTCTTGAAAAAAGACGTCTTCCCCTTTCGGGGTCTTAATTCCAGCTTGAACAGACATGTCCTAGCTCAAACGATTTCAAACCTGTTATAATGAAACTGGAATGACTTTCTGTTTTGGCATCGCACTAAAACTTGTTAAGTGATGGAACTGTGTCTTCACACTCTGGGCTCTCAATCAAGAACCAACCCAATGGTTCACACTATTGGTAAGCTAGCTTATGTTCGTAGTCTATCTTTCTTTGCGCAGCGAACAAGAAAGTCGAAGTCCGTAGCCGCGAAATGTAGCAGGTGTATTACAACATTCGAATTGCAGATCCTTCCCAGTTTAAAATTTAAACTACAAATTGTGCATATTATTATCAGCGCGCATATGCAGGGCATGGTTTTCAGTTAAACGTCGAAATCACGTTCATCATCATAGAGGCTTACAACGCAAAATAAGTTACGCTACATAGGTCAATTGTTTGAAATGTACATTGCCAGTATCAAATCTTGCATCATAGTTTCCCTTAATTAGCTAACTAAAAGTGATATGTCGCAGCAAAACGTACCGTGCCACATTTTGCCAATGTTATTGTAAACCTTGGTGGTCGTTTTCTCTCTAAATAGAAGAACCCGTCTGCCATTTATTAGGCTGGTTAGATCTGAAGAGATCCGCTTTTTTTCTTTTTGTTGCTTTTCCCAACGTCGTGGATCTGCCAGATCCACGAAACCCGCCGTTATATGTTACATTGGCGATGACTATTTTGTCTAGATATGTCAGTTTTACTGACAGTTTCCGACATGTCACCACCCATAAATGTATTAGTCTGTTATCTATCCTACATATTATAGGGATTCTCCGTTTGGTTGATGTTGACGGTAATGCCGTGGTTTTCCACACCCCACTGATACAACTTGTCGTAATTGCGGCAGTAATGGGTTGTTTGAGCTACACCAAGGATTTTGCCCTGGGTTTCGTTCCATATGTATCGGATAGGGGTCGTATCACCCGCACACATGATCATTTGTCTAATCTCTTCCATGCAATGGTCTCTGTGCATGTGATCCATGTCATCGAGATCGTAATAGTCTGGATAGAAGGATCTTCTAATGACATTCTGGTTAGCTAGGCTGGATCTAGAGTGCGTGGTCCGCAAGAAAAACGGATAATACATACCAGGCAATGCAGTTGGTGATATGCCTCAATGGCTACCAAATGGTAGCCAGGATCGTGGGGAAATGGGATCGTGGGGCCATCGAGTTTGGCAGCATCTTCCGGGCTGATTTTACTCACGAGAACGTCTGGTTAGCCAAAATAAGTCGAGCGGGAAACGTGTGCCATTGGTACTGACCCTTGTATAGACTGAACCATGCGTCATCCACCTCAGGACTAGGGGGACCTTGAAACTTTGTCTTATCACTGAACAGGCCCGAATGGAACTTCACAACTTCATACTCAATGGCCTTATCAGCGGGAGAAAACAATGGACTCTTCGGCCTGCACTCCAGGTTATGATTCCGTTGAAATACAAATACTAGTAGCCCCAGCAATAAGATATGGATTGTCCAGTGAGCTACGGCGATAAACTTGGAAAGCTTTGACCGCTTATGTGGAGCGGGAATCTCCACCGACTCCAAACTGCTGTTGTCCTCATCCTGCATCAAGGCTGAATATGGTTTATCAATAGTCTCCATGTCGACATCGGCACCTTTTGTTGAGTTACTCAGTTTATTTAAAATGTCTGTCACTGCCATATTTCTCTCCTTTCTAGCTGGTGGAAAGAGAAAATTGGTTTGGGAAGAAGGTACATCTTAAACGACCCTAAAAGGCTATCACCTATAGGATTGCCAACCAGGCTGCAGACGACTGGCCAAGAACATGCTTGTACTGGGGCAGATCAAAAAACACGCTTAAGCATGATGTGCAGTGCCGTTTACTGTGGAGGTATTGAAACCGACAAGGATCTACGTACACACGATGATCTTTACATTGAGCAAGGCGACGCATGGCGCATTGCGTATATCGTGTTTCAGATGCCGCTCGTTTCTTCCCTTGTAAGGTTTTGATTGGAGCGGGAGAATCAGTTAGGGCTTGCGACCCTCCGTTTTGCACTTCATGAGGGGACATTATCAAGATGAGGATAATCGTGAGGGGTCGGCAGCGTGCAGGACTAATTGAAGTCACAACATATGCCATGCGGACTATCTCTTTTCCCTGCTCCCCCATTCAATGCAAAAGCTATAGAACAGACATCTATAGCATGATGTCATCAGAGCCCTCATATACGCTATGAATTCTTTCAAATAATAGTCCGATTTTGGGAGCTAAGTGACAAAGATCCAGGGTTTATCAATGCGGTGAGCCAATTGCATGGCATTCACGTATGAGCATGCATAGTACTGATTATCATAACAGCGTATGGTTTCGCGAGATTGGTAATGGGGTAAAAAAGCAAAGTCAACCAATGGCTAATTGGGCCATCTATGTTCTTTATATAAAAGACGGAGCTGGGGAGATGAGTGTGTCGTTTCTCATCACAGATACTAAGAAATGAAGTTCTCTGTTATTGCTGTTACTGCGTTGGCTGCGAGTGCTTCTGCTGCCAGCATCTACGCTCGTGAGGCCGAGGCCGTGAGTGTGCCTGTTGAGGAAGAGCTTGAAGATGACGGCTACTGGACTGAGAAGCGGGCAGTTGTCGGCCCTGTAGAAGAAGAGCTTGAGGATGACGGCTACTGGACTGAAAAACGGGCAGTTGTCGGCCCTGTAGAAGAAGAGCTTGAAGATGACGGTTACTGGACCGAGAAGCGGGCAGTTGTTGGCCCTGTAGAAGAAGAGCTTGAGGATGACGGCTACTGGACCGAGAAGCGGGCAGTTGTTGGCCCTGTAGAAGAAGAGCTTGAGGATGACGGCTACTGGACCGAGAAGCGGGCAGTTGTTGGCCCTGTAGAAGAAGAGCTTGAAGATGACGGTTACTGGACCGAGAAGCGGGCAGTTGTTGGCCCTGTAGAAGAAGAGCTTGAGGATGACGGCTACTGGACCGAGAAGCGGGCAGTTGTTGGCCCTGTAGAAGAAGAGCTTGA